>JAHBCN010008033.1:0-40571 GCA_019359885.1 Listronotus oregonensis
AAATCCTGATTACATTAAATGAACTGTTACAGCAACTTCCGAAAATCGTAACGTGCTACTGCTTTGTTGTCTGGTAATTTTATTTTATTTATATATATATATATATATATATATATATATATATATATATATATATTATATATATATATATATATATATATATATAATATAATATATATATATATATATATATATATATATATATATATATATATATATATATATATATATATATATATATATATATATATATATATATATATATATATATATTTATATATATTTATCCTGTTTGGACCTTCATCGGCTCTGTGATATCCTTTTGTGTTAAAAACAAAAACTTTGGCATGCGCTAACTTCTTCTAAATGTATTTCTACCTAATTGAGCGTAGTGGTATTGGTCATACTAGTGATAAAGTGCGGATGGCCTGAGCGGTCGGCCATTTCACCGCTCTGTATAGAAAAATGGCGGTAAGACATGTATTCTGTTGGTGCGGGGGGTTGTTCACGCTTAATGTTCCGTCGTTGTTTTTTAATCTGAAACAAAAAAATATAATTTTAGTTTTAAAGTTTAATAAGAAAATAATATAAAACTAGCGACATAGACAGGTTTTAGCAATTTAGTTCTGGACGAATCAATAGTGCGTTCGAGAATCACCATAAATATTTTTTCCTTTTGCATTTAAATTTAAATATTAATCAATATATAAGATATAAAGTCAATTACTGGAAATGACCGTAATGCCAAAAAAAGGATGAAAGAAAAAATTGCCTAAAAAATAATTATAATCAGAAACACAAATACCATGCACATTTTGTGAACTAACATTATGGCATGTCCAATGGGCCCCAGGCATAAAATTAATTTTGTATTAAAAATACGTTAAATCTCTTCCTTTGTCTTTTTAGGATCCACCTAATGTCTGGCAAATATATCTGTCACCAGCGAAAATAATTCGAACTATTTCGAACGAAAGTATGTGTGTGTGCCAAGTTTAACTACAAGAAAGCAATAGTACTGGTCAAGTAGTAATTTTAATTTTAAAATCAATTTTTTTTCAATAACAAAATATAATATTGGAAAAAGCTGAAAATTTAATGTGGTTGTTATACAGTTTAATTTTTATTTAATAACCGTTTTGTTTTACTAGTAAAAATTATAATAGGTAATTATTTTCCAAAGATCTTATCAACTTTGGCTAAACTGGCAACACCAAACAAAAGGCCTGTCAACTTGCGTCCTAGACGAACCTAATTGGTGGAGTTTGTCACATGTTTAGTTACTTGAGGCGTAATTGGAAGTGTTGCCATATTTTTGCTCCCTTTCTTGGAATATCGAATATTAAAATATTCAGTGTCGGAGGACGGAGGTTTTATCTTAACTTCTAAGTGTTTTGTTAAATTTGTAAGTTTTTGTTTTCCTACCTTGTACATAGATTTTGTGGAAATTGTAGAATTTTTGGTCTATTATCTCTCACAGTAAGTTTTAGTTATACAGGATGTCCCAAAAAAATATACTAAAAGATATACTGGGTGTCTGCTAATTAATGGTACATGGAAAAATGACTCTTTACTTGAAATTTAATCATAATATTTGTCTATACCAAAAGTTGATATTAACTGAGATACGGAGTGTTAAAATTAAAACTTTGTTTTTGTTTTTCTTTAATAATTTTGTGCAAAATAAGGTTTTTTTACAAAATTTTGCAATTACAGGGTTTTTTGAGAACAAAGAATTATTTTTTTGTGTAGTTATTTAGTGCACCCTTTCCATGTATTAATGATTTGCAAATATATATTTTTTAAGATAAGCTATGGCCAATACACCAGTTTGTAACGCCATCATACCAAAAAAAAAAAATAATAAGATAAGCTATAAGAAAACAAATAAACGTAATAGAGATGTAATTGCTATGAAACCGCCATGTTGTTTTTGTTTGTGAGAAATTTTTAAGGTAGCTTGTCAGATAATGTTAAATTTTGAGTTTATCGTAAGTACTAATAACCGACACACATATTTATGTATGTGTATACGCGCAAAAATTTTTTATGGACGAGGAGCCCAGAGAGATAGACTTATCGAATCAAGTCACCCTGGTTTAAAATTCTAAAAATTTACGGCCGATTCAGAAAATCATGTACTTTTTGTTTTAAACGGAATTCCACAGGGCGCTTGACGACTATAGTTCCCGAACAAGAAGAGGAAATTCTGGTCCGCGTAGCTGACAATCCGGAAATAAGCACACATTGCTGCGGCAACTGGAGTAGGCAAGTTATATGTTTGCAACACTTTTTACGAAGAGGGTCTTGATCCGTTTTCATACCTTTTTTTATGTAAAAAATTACTGACTTAAATTTTTGGAGATTAGGAGGAGAAGGAAAAACTTCTGCGGGCAGCAGGTTCCATAGTCTTGACACTCTAGGAATGAAGAAACGAAGAAAGCGGGAAGTTCGGGGCCTCTCTAACTGAACTGTAAAAGAATGCATAAAAGTTGCACTACGTGTTGCTCTGTTGGGAGCTGCCAGAGAAGGAATTATACTGGCCAATTCCTCTGAGCAAAAGCCGTGAAAATACCTATAAAAGAGCGACAGATCCCCTAAAGCTCGACGGTGGGCAAGAAGAGGAAGCCTTTCTGTGAGCGTTGGATCATTAATAAGACGAACGGCTCTTCTTTGAATGGAGTCCAGAATGCTTAGTGTTGAAGGGGACGCCATTCCCCAGACATGAGAACAATATTCTAAAGAGGGTCTGATTTGGGATACATACAGAGTGTACAGATTGGAAAAAGAGAAATATTTTCTGGCTCGGAAGAGGAATCCAATCTTTTTTGAAGCTGCTGAAGCTATGGATGAAATGTGTTTGTGCCAGTTGAGGATATTCTCAAAAGTAACGCCGACAAGACTAAACGACTCCTTGTTCTGCAGAACTTGGCCGCTCATATGTAAGGGATGATCATTTGCAGACTTTTTTCGCGACAGCGAATATGACTGTGTTTTTGAGGCATTAAACTGAACAAGATTTTTGGCGCCCCAATCGAAGATAAGTTTGAGGTCTTGTGAAAGAGATATCTTCATTGACCTGCGCTTGTTTTCGAAATCAGAATTACACGGTGGCTTAAGAAATTGAATACTAGAGTGGAGGGTACTATCGTCAGCAAAACTATGAATGGAATTGATTGTGGAAGAGAGAAGATCGTTAATGTGTAGAAGAAACAGCGTGGGTGCCAGCACTGAGCCCTGGGGCACCCCAGCATTAATTTGGTAGAAGCTGGAGAAATGATCATCTATACTAACTGATATACGTCGATTAGACAGGAAACTGGAAAGCCAAAAGCAAAGCTTAGGTGGAAGACCGTAGGAAGGAAGTTTGTTAAGAAGCCCATCATGCCAGACCTGATCGAAAGCTTTGAATATGTCAAGAGCAACGATCTGGGATTCATCAAGAAACTCAAGGGACCTGTTTCAGTTGTGTGAGACAAAGGAAAGAAGATCAGCTGTGGATCTACTGTGACGGAATCCATATTGTCTATCATGTAAGATCTTATGTTTTTCCAGATACTCTAAGATTTGGGAATTAATGAATTTTTCCATTACTTTCAAACAACTAAAAGAAGAGATATAGTTCTATAGTTAGAAGGGAGACTTGTGGATCCTTTTTTGGGGACAGGTTGCACACGTGCAGCTTTCCAACTCTCCGGGAAAAAAATTGTTTAAAGTTACGAACAATTGCTGACAGCAATAATTGTTCAAACAATTTTTGATTTAGTTAATAAAGAAGACAAATTCTCTGGCTCTGAAATTATTCTATTAGTAGAATAAAAATAAAAATAACATATTAATTCCATATAAGCCATAAGCAAGAAGTTGATATTTATTATTGGCTGCCTGTATCTTGGCAACTAATCGACCGATTGACGATATAGATATATTAAAAGAAGCGGATTTACCAGTACTTACAAAGCATATTACGGTAAAATTTTTCATTGTAGAGTCGAGGAGAGTCAGTTTGTTTATAAGCAAAAAGTTTTTTTCCTATCTTTAAACAATTGCTGGGTACGTCTAAATGATCCAATTTTTATAAAAAAAAAGTATTGGAGCGTTTGAGAAAAATGAAATCTCCAAGCTTAATTCTGATCGCAATATTATTATGCAAAAACCATCAAAACGAAATCAACGAAATTTACCGAGATATTTTATCATGGTATGATGTTCCTTTTGGCCAAAGATTAAGTGTCTCAAAAAATTAAAAAGATTCAAAATAACACGCAGAACCCATGTTTTCTGCCTTTTTTTGGTTATTGCGATTTTGCTACAAGCGTAATAACATTTTGCGATTTCTAACGCATTCCATCTTGTAGAAAATTTAATAAATAAACTTTTTTATTTCCACAATTTTTCTCTGCGATCAGTACTAACAAAGTTATAAGCGATTAGAGCAGACAAATGCAGATAAGGCTCGGTCTATAGTTTGGCAAGTATATCTGTAACCACGCGGCGTCGGAAGGGGGAAAAGAATTTAAATATGGTAATTTTAAGACATTTTTTAAAAGGTGGTTAAATTTTTTAAAATTGGTTATTCCCTATAAAAATAGGGAATACTGCCTTGTTGGCTTACTATTAAAAAAGAAGCGACATGCTCATTTTTTTAAAATTTCGGGAAATTTTAAATTTTTTAAATAAAATAATGTATAAAAATACTCTATGTTTTGTTTTAAATATATTTTAAATGTATGGTCATCATCAAAAATTTAAAGGGAAATTAAGGGCCATCAGTAACAATTTCACAAAATATTTCTGGGAAAGTCAAAAAAGAAATAACCTTATAAACTAATGGTTTTTTTTAATAGCCTACCTCTAATTTTTCCTAATATTTTGCAAGAGAAAATAAAAACGTTTTAAAAACGTCATTTTTACGTTCCCTGTAGTTTTTCATTGCGATGCGTCAAAAAATTAAGCAATTTTCATTTATTTAGTTATGTTTGATAAATATCAAACTTTATAAAAAAATATGAAAACCCTTACGTTTAAGTCAAAAATATATGTTTATTCGTGATAAAGTGTTTAAATAAATATTCTCAGCATTTTAAATACTTTCCTTATCATAGAATTCCCTTTTCTTTTTACTTTCTAAAGCTTTAAAAAAATTTTTTTTAAAAAAAAAAAGGTTGCAATAAAATTTTAAAATTTAAAAAAAACCCCCCCAATTTTTTAAAAAGGGGAAAATTTTTTTTTTAAAACCAAGGGGGGTTGTTTGGGGGGGTTTTTAAACCCCGGGTTTTAAAAAAGGGGGGGGTTTCCCAATATCGTCTCTGGGCCCCCCGTCCATAAAAATTTCCTGCGCGATACCACAAATACCTATTGTGTCGGTTTATTAGTTAACTTACGATCTCAAAAAAATTTAACATTATCCGACAAACTTTTACCATTATCAACAAAAAAAAAAAAAATGGGGGTTTCATGCAATTGCATCTTTTAGTTTTTTTTTCTTATAGTTTTTCTTAAAAAATATATTTTTAAAACATTAATACATGGAAAGGGGGCCCAAAAAATTACACAAAAAAAAAATTCTTCGTTCTCAAAAAACCCGTAATTGAAAATTTTGAAAAAAAAACCTTTTTTTTAAAAATATTAAAAAAAACAAAAAGAAGTTTAAAAATTTTAAAACCCTGATCTAGTTAATATCAACTTTTGGATAGCTGATTAAATTCCGAGGGGGTCATTTTTCTTCCATTTAAATTTGCAAACACCAGTATATCTTTTATAATTTTTTGGGACACCTGTATAACTTTTTAATTACTGTAAAGATAATAGACCAAAAAATTTTACAATTTTCACAAAATCTTGTCAAGGTAGGAAAAAAAAAACGTATTTAAAATCACACAACACCAAACTTCAAATTTAAAAAACACTTAAAAGTTAAGATAAAACCTCCGTCCCGACATAATATTTCAATATTCGATATTCCAAAAAGGAAGCAAAATATGGCAAACACTTTCAATTACCCTCAATTTACCCCACAAGTAACAAAACATAATTTTAAAAAATTAAAAAACCCTTACCAATATTTGCCCTTTTTTGTGGTTTTAAACTTTGGGACACACACATCTTTCGGGTTTTTTAAAGGAAAAAAATTCGAATTTTTTGCTGACAATATATTTGCCAGACATTAGTAAGTTTATTAAGGTAACGATGAAAATTAAAATATAAATATTCCCCAATTTTTTTAAAAACCCAAACTGTTTCATCTGTTTGCACCTTAAACGCAAAACTTTTTTCCCCTTTTAATCGCTTAAAATGTGATAGTAATAATTTTTTAAATACAAATAACTTTTTAGGATTATTTGTCAAAAAGTTTTTAAAAAAATTAGACCAAAATTAATTTAAATATATGGTATTAGAATCAATGGAGGACAAAATGTTATACATAAATATTAAATTTGACACTATTAAGAATTAAAAAAGTAAATTTTATTTCGATCTAGAATATTATTTCTGTGTTATATTTTACAGGTAGGGGTAATTACTATATTTTCTCTAAAAAAAAAAATTTATGCATATAATTATGTTATTTTGTATTTTCTTAATGCCTATGAATTAAAACAAAATAAGTGCATTTTATTAAAAAAGTAAACATTAATTTTTTTTATAAATGTTAGTCGGCGTATTAAAAATAAACTTTCAAATGATGTATAATTGGGTTAAGACATTTTTAGGTGATTCAAATTTTAAACATTCGGTGGATTCTCTATATAAAATATGGCAATACTGCCTCTGCCTACATGGTGAAATGGGCTCTTTATATACAGGGTAAGTCTGTGAAGTGAGGCCCCCCGTTTATTGCTTTAAATATTCAAATTGGAAAAAAATGTTTTAAACAAAAATATTTTGGTTTTTGCTGCTCTATATTTTGCAAACAACGTTATGTATACAGGGTGTATCAAAAAGTCCGTACAAGAACAAAGTTCATTTTTTTAAATGACTCCCTATATTTTTTGTTACATTTTTGTTTTCTGCATAAAATTCTAGATATTTTTTATTCAGCATATTATATTCCTATATTCAACTGTTTACGAGATATTCGCATTTAAATACAAATTAAGAAGGGAAAAATCCGCTCATCTTTTAATGTTGTTTAACGTTTCTATGGTTTCGGCGGTTTTTTGAGAGTTGCATAATAACCATATATGCTATAGAGATTAATAAAAATGTCATAATGACAGTTTTATTAATCTGTAAAAAAATTGTTTCAGTCGTTTTTTTCTTGTTTAAGGTTTTACCTATTTCTACTCGACATAAGATATCTAAATACTTTTTTATTATTACTATGGCTGTTTTGTCACTCTACAAAAACCGTTAAAACCATAGAAACGTAAAACAACATTAAGAGATGAGCGGATTTTTTCATTCTAAATTTGTATTTAAATGAGAATATCTCGTAAACAATTGAATATAGGGATATGATATGCCAGATAAAAAATATCTAGAATTTTATGTAAAAAATAAAATTTACTTTGTCCTTGTACAGGCTTTTTGATGCACCCTGTATACATAACGTTATTCGCAAAATATAGATCAGCAAAAACCAAAAAAATTTGGAATAAAACTTTTTTTTCCAATTTAAATATTTAAAGCAATAAATGGGGGGTCCCACTTCACAGACTTACCCTGTATATTTTTTGGTACCTTGTGACGTTTCGCGGCTTTTAAATACTCAGATGTTGTTTTGGCGTGGGCAATTTATATTTAAATTGCTTATTGCCTTAAAAATTTCGTTTTAAAAATGTATTGAAAGAAGTGTTTCTTAGGCATAAAGGTTATTTTCAGCCAATTTAAAAATGTCTGCAAGGGGCTTATTTCCGTGTTTGTTGCCTAAAAGTTTACTTATTAAAATATAACATTTTTTGTTAAAGTATTATAAAATGTAATTAAGTTCATTAATTTGTGACGATGATTACATCTATTTACTCTACGTATACAGGTGTGGATTTAAATATTATTGGCTGATGCTTCAATAATAAAGCTGCTTTATTTTTTACAGCGTACATATACCATTATGTTTATTAAATTTGATTTAATTATTTTAATATACAGGTTGTACCAAAAATACGTGTGCAAAAAATTATATGCAGCTTATATCAAAATAGGTTGATTCAAGTCAACTTCGTTATACTTATAACTGTTTTGTTTAGATGGTAGGGAGCGTCAAAAATTCCAAGAAATATTGGCTATTCTTTAGTTTATTAAATATGTAACAATTAATTTTATTTATTTATTTATTTTTTAGTATATAGTCAGACAGTTAACGCTGTTTAGTGAAATAGTAACAGCTACAAGAAAGTCTTTAAAAGTTTTTTGTTTTTGATTTTTTATACCATCGATATTTGGACAACCCATAAAATTTTATTTGGTAACTGGATGTAGGTATTTAGGTTTTTTTTTAACTTTTAAACATTTTTCTTGTTTGTTCGTTGATATTTACAAATATCAACGAACAAAATTTTGTTTATACAGTGTGTCCCAAAATGGGCCTATATGTATTGGTAACTCGGGAACCATTAGAGCTACAGTGTTGGTTAAATTAGAAAAGTTTTAGACAATTTAATTGCAAAATTAAATTTGCTTTCAGATTTTATTTATCTTTTATGGTTTTTGAGATAATTAAGAAAAACCAAAATGGTGCATTTTTAACTTTTGCCTGTAGCTCGCAAACTACCAATTTTACGGTTTTAAGATTACTACATTATTAGAACACTCTTTTAAGAAGAATTTAATTTAAGTAAACATATTTTTCTAACTTTATTTGTTTTTAAGATATTTACCCAAACTTTGGATTTTCATACGGACGCCATATTGGATTTTTACATTTTTGAAAAGAGCTTTTCATTGATGTATCACAAGTCTAGGTTTTCAGATTGCTTAAGCTCTGAAAATGATAATTTTTGTTTATTTGATAGTAGGCTTAGACTAGACTGCGTAATGGCCGCCCCGTTTCATAAAAAACAAATGATAAGCATCTTATAATTAAAATAATGTAAATGTCAAAATTAGCGTTGTTGGCAAAAATAGACCACTTTTGATGGGCTGTAGCTCGCTTGCTGTTAAAGTTACGGGACTTTAGTAAGTAAAAATTGTAGAAAATTTAATGCTCTTTAAAAAAGTATGGAATAAAAAAATCGATAGGACTATTAGTTTTCGAGATATATCGAAAAAATTGAAAAAAGTTCCAAAAATTCGAGGTTTTTGCTCTGTCAAAAGTTCTCTCATCAAAAATTTTGATTGGAAACCACAGATAACTGTTATTAGCACCCTAATGGACCAATTAAAACAATAAAATTAAATAGCCTACTTCATGCTTGCTACAATGTACTATTTGATTTGGCTATATGTCAAAAATTAAATAAGGAATTGCCACTCGTCAAAAAATGTAGTTTTATATCTTAGACCTATCCAACCTGTAAATTTAATTTCGATATCGATTCTGAGGAACACCTGGTATATGGTGTATTGGTTTCGTTTTTTTTGTGAGCTTTCTAAATTATACATATTTAAAAGGAATGTGTTTCTAAAATACGTAGCATCCTTGGTTTAAATTTAAAATTCCATGAATTTAAAATACAGACAGGTGTTTGTTTTAAATTTGCACTGTCTAAATTTAAAACAATGTTATCTCTGTGGCTCAAGACTTTAAACGAGAGAAAAATTACTCTTTCGTCTAGGCGAAACGAGACGAGAGACAAGAATCGCTTGCCTTGGCGTCAACAATACTAACACAGTAACCAGAAGAAGCATATATATTCTTTATAGGCAAAAGCCCTTGGCTAAAATGTTTTTTTAGAGAACTCACACTAATATTTGCACAGTAATAAAGAAGAAATTATAAAGTAATGAACAAAGAAACCACTAAGTTGGATATTACTATTTAAAAAATATAAAAAAATTCGGTAAATAATTTGACTTTATTTAAAATGTAGTTGTCTTTATAAAAAAATATTTTTTAGTTCATGCCAAATAAACATTAAATTATTGGCAAACAGTCCCTGTAAGTTAAAATTATGACTTCACAGAGATTCTTTTTATCGTCAGCAGTAGAATTAATTGAAAATAAATTTTTATGAGTCGTGACTTCATATGAATAAAGCATTGAAAGTTTTAAAAGTACAAAAAAACACTTCGCAGCTGTAAATTAATGGGATAATACGATTTTTCGTGTAAATCAAAGTAATGGAGCTAAATATGTTTGGCAGCCAAATATTTCAGTGAATAAATAAAATCATATAATAAATATACATTTTTTGAATCTGTTATTGACAATTACTAAATCAAACAGAAAATAACTAATGTTATTTACATGGGTAGGTCACTCGAGATTAAATTTGCCATTTTAAAATGTCACAAAAATTCGACATTTTGGATATGTATATTTTGCTGAGTAAAGCATTTTAGTCCCTGAGTCAGCTTAAAATTTGGTAAATTATTTTCTCCCAAGCGAAAATTGGTAGAATGCATCAAAGGGTTGTATTATAAAGCTTCGTGAACGTCAGCTGCGGTTCCGTCGGGACAATGAGTCGCGGTACCCTTTTTAATAATGACAACACAGTGATTTAAAATTGACAACGGTAATTCAGAACTAACTGGTATTTTTATTGTTGTTCATAAATATGAGGTGAAAATAAAGTAACAATTTTTTAAAATATATTAGGGTGTAACCGAAATATTCAAAGTTCTTACTATGGGCGTAGATTTCCATGCTCTTTAATTTTTGTCCAAAATAATTAGGGAAGCCAATAATTCACCCCATTAAAAATTACCTCGGATTTCCTATATTCCGCCGACGATTCACCACCCGGCATATTCATTTATTTCCTTTCAACTAAAAACTTGTTAAATTGTAGCTAACCCAATATCTTAAAAAAAGAAAAACAATCAGCTGACTATAACATGGTGCATTTTACGTAAACTGTTGTAATTAGTCAACTAATGCATTTAAATAGGCGATAGATGCTCCCGCCTAACTCCTGCGCTATAACTTTTCAAGTATCAGCTGACGGTTTTTGCACCGAGATAGCCAGCTGACATATATATTTATCCACAGTTGCATATAAGCTATCACCAGGTAAATTTTCTAGTTGAGAGAAAATCATTAAAAGCATTTTTTTACATGTTCGAGCGACCACCTGACGTACATAGCACTATGTTATAGTAAGCTGATTGTTTTTCTTTTTTTAAGATATTGGGTTAGCTACAAATTAACAAGTTTTTAGTTGGAAGGAAATGAGTAAATAAGCTGGGTGGTGCATCGTCGGGCGGGATAAAGGAAATCCCGTGTAATTTTTAAAGGTGTCAATTATTAGCTTCCCTAATTATTTTTGACGGTAACAACGGAACAAGTCCCTTGAGTTTCTTGATGAATCCCAGATCGTTGCTCTTGACATATCCAAAGCTTTCGATCTAGTCTGGCATGATGGGCTTCTTAACAAACTTCCTTCTTACGGTCTTCCACCTAAGCTTTGCTCTTGGCTTTCCAGTTTTCTTTCTAATCGACGTATATCAGTTAGTGTAGATGGTCATTCCTCCAGCTTCTACCAAATTAATGCTGGGGTGTTCCAGGGCTCAGTGCTGGCACCCACGCTGTTTCTTCTACACATTAACGATCTTCTTTCTTCCACAATTAATCCCATTCATAGTTTTGCTGAAGATAGTACCCTCCACTCTAGTATTCAATTTCTTAAGCCACCATGTAATTCTGATTTGGAAAACAAGCGCAGGTCAATGCAGATATCTCTTTCACAAGACCTTAAACTTATCTTGGATTGGGGCGCCAAAAATTTGGTTCAGTTTAATGTTTTGAAAACACAGCCATGCTCGCTGTCGCGAAAAAAGTCTGCCAATGCTCATTACTTACATATGAGCGGCCAAGTTCTGCAGAACAAAGAGTCGTTTAATCTTGTCGGCGTTACTTTTGAGAATAACCTCAACTGGCACAAACACATTTCATCCATAGCTTCGGAAGCTTCAAAAGATTGGATTTCTCTTCCGAGCCAGAAAATATTTCTCTTCTTCCAATCTGTACACTCTGTATGTATCCCAAATCAGACCCCTTTAGAATATTGTTCTCATGTCTGGGGAATGGCGTCCCCTACAACACTTAGCATTCTGGACTCCATTCAAAAAGACCGTTCGTCTTATTAATGATCCAACGCTCACAGAAAGGCTTCCTCTTTTTGCCCACCGTCGAGCTGTGGGGATCTGTCGCTCTTCTATAAGTATTTTCACGGCTTCTGCTCAGAGGAATTGGCCAGTATAATTCCTTCTCTGGCAGCTCCCAACAGAGCAACACGTAGTGCAACTTTTATGCATCCTTTTACAGTTCAGTTAGAGAGGCCCCGAACTTCCCGCTTTCTTCGTTCCTTCATCCCTAGAGTGTCAAGACTATGGAACCTGCTGCCCGCAGAAGTTTTTCCTTCTCCTCCCAATCTCCAAATTTAAGTCCCGTGTGAACAAACTCCATCTCACCACACTGAAGACACCCACGGTACGTTAGTACTTAGGCATCAGCCTTTGTAGACTGTCCCAAGATAAAAAAAAAAATTGTCTCAAAAGTTGCCTCCTCTCCGATTTAAACCAAATTTGATATACGGGGTTTTTTAGGGCGCTGATTACTAATCTGAAAAAAATATTTTTGGCAACGTTGCGTTTTCGATATATTCATCATCAAAGTTGAAACTCAAACTAACCTTATTTAGACTATTCCCCCTTCTTTTTGTACACAATTTTTGATTTTTACACTAAAGTGGTACACAATATTTTATAAACACTTTATAATTAAATTGCAAAGCTTCACTTTCAAGCGGGGCGGCCATGTTTGCTAAATAATTTCCTGGTGTATACATGGTTGCGGCCACGTTGCGGCGTGTGAAAGTATTACACAAGTTTAAAAATGTTTGTGATAACGGCAGTTTAGTATAAAAAAAAAATTCTGTGCAAAAAGAAGGAGAAATAGTGTAAATAAGGTTGGTTTGATTTTCAACTTTGATGGTGAATATCTCGAAAACTCAACGTTGCCGAAAAAATTTTTCCCCCCAGTATACCAAATTTGGTCAAAATCAAAGAGAGGGCAAATTTCCAGACAATTACCTTTTTGACAAAAATTATTTTAAAGTTTATCGAAGAGCATGCAAATCTATGTCCAAGTTAAAAAATTTAAATTTTTTGGTTACATCGTAATATATTTTTTAAAGTTGTTACTTTATTATCGCCTCATATTTATAAACAACAATAAAAATACCTATTAGTTGTGAATTAACGTTGTCATTTTAAAATTACTGCTTTGTCATTATTAAAAAGGCTACCGCGGCTCATTGTCCCAACGGAACCGCAGCTGACGTTCACGAAGCTTTATAAAACAACCCTCTGATGCATTCTATCAATTTCCGCTTGGGAGGAAATCAGTCATGTAAATATGTTACTGGCTCCTGGACCATATTTACGTGCAATGTTTATAGAAAAGAAAATACGGCAAATAATAAAACGAATAAAAAAAAAGTAAAAATGCCGAAGAAAAATGAAAAAATGGGAAAAAAACTAGAAGTCAAGATATCTGTTACGACTATAAGTGTTCCTTGAAACGAATCCCTGCCAACTGCTAGGTAGAGTAGTCCACTCTAATATGTTAAACAGATTATAAAGAAATATACAGATAAGTTAATCTCTGTTTAGTTTACTCTATTAACATTACAGTGCGGCTTTAACGAAATAATAATTACGTGAGGAAAGTAATACAGTGAGTACATGTGCATGGCTATCTTAAAATAACAGTAACAAAATTAACCGATGCAGGCTTTCCTAAAATTTATATCTGTTTACTTTTGGAATTAACTATAATACCTACTGAAATTGGTAAATAACATTCAAGAAAAATATTTTAATTGTGTTTAGATTTCTTTATAAATAAGTATCAATTAAAAAAATGTACAAATAGCGAACTCTGAAGCATCTGTTTCTACTGTGAACATGGCTTGATCATCAATTGATGAGACTACAGTATTGGCGATATTCTCTTTCAAATTTTTAAAAGCAAGAATAGCCTCTTCAGACAATGGAAAATTCTTACAGTGAACTAGTGGTTGGATTTTCTCAGAAAATTTTGGCACCCATTTTGAATAGTGGGCAAACATTCCTAGTACACGACGGAGAGAACTAACATTATTTGGACATGGTAGTTCCAAAAGTGGTCGTAATCGATCAGGGTCTGGTCGGATTGTTTTCTTAGTAATAGTATATCCAAGGAGATTTATAACGTTTGAAGAAATGATACATTTTTCTTGGTTTAGAGTTAAGCTATATTTTGTGACAATATCCATAAAGCGTTTCAAATTTTTATCATGATGCGACTGATTTATCCCACAAATCGTGACATCGTCCAAATATGTCTTGCAAACCTTCGTTTTCAATAATATTATCCACTGTTCGTTGGAAAGATGCGACACCATTAGTGACCCCAAATGGAATTCTTCTGAACTGATAAAGTCTACCACAAGCTTCAAAAGCAGTAAATTTCTTTTCATTCTCCCTAATAGGAATCTGATGGTAAGCACTACGAAGATCAATAGTGGAAAATACTTCGTACTGAGCGACTCGATGAACAATATCTTCTATTCTAGGAAGTGGATATGCATCCAGAAGTGTGAATTTATTAACTGTCTGTGAATAGTCAATCACCATTCGCTTCTTATGATTTCCGCTGGTAGTTACTAAGGCCTGTGCGCGCCATGGAGAGTCACTTATTCAATAATGTTCTCCTTTAATAGCTTGTGAATTTCTTGTTCTATAAACTTCGAATCTGCAGCTGTATACCGACGTGATTTGACTGCGATTGGCTTACAATTTGCGGAAAGGTTCGAAAACAACGAAACAGGTTCTATGTTAGCTATTGCTAGGCTACAAATTGTTAAAGGTGACCTTTTACCACCAAAACTGACTCCAATCCAGAATGTTGGCTGAGTACATCGTGACCAATAATCATATCTGCGCATAGCTGTTCTAGCACCAATAACTTAATATTTTTGTAAAAATTTGACTGTATGTGCAAATCTACAATACAATATCCTAAAACTTGAGACTTAAAAGATGTAGAAGCCATAGATACACATGTTTTGGAAGGAAATATTTGAAATTTTCTGTCCTTTATTTTATAACATAAATAACTGTCTGAGCTTCCCGTATCGATAAAAGCATCTACCTGAGTGCCATTTACTTCAACTTGAAGTATGGCTTTTGACAAGCATTTAGGAGATGCGGCAGAGATAGTTGCAAAGTAAAGCTGATGCATGTTTTATTGGTTTTGTTAAATATTTACGAAGATTGGCACACTTTCGAGAAATGACCCTTTTGTTGCAATTGTGACAAATCGAATTTCGAGCAGGACAGACAGATCGTATATGCCTATCATCTCCACAAAAATAGCATTTTGGGGATACAGCAGCGGCAGTTGAACATTCAGAATTATTTTCTGGACACTTTCCTTTGGATCCACACTTGCTGATGCGGCAGTGTTATGGAAATTGGAATAATAAGATTCGGACTGATATATTGCCATTTCAACAGACCTAGCCTTTTCAAAGCCTCATCCAAACTAAGGGTTATATTTTCAGTAGACTTGTCTTATTTTTGATGAGCTCAAGCCAGTGAAAAAGAATCTCTAATGAAATCATCTCTGTTTTGATCCGCAGAGACAGCTTTAAAATTACATTCTTTGCTCATTTGCTTAAGAACTTGTAAAAATTGATCAATAGACTCACCAGGTTGTTGTCTTCGGGTCGCAAGTGAGTGTCGGGCAAATATTTCATTCTTTGGTTTAACATAAAATTGTTCCAAAATCTTTATAGCATTCTTATAGCTTGTTGACTCACTGATGTACACAAAAACCGTAGAGCAAACATAATTTATGAGTAAATTCAGCTTTCCTTTATCATCTTTGGCCTCGGCGGCTTCAAGGAAGTTTTCAAACGAACGATGCCAATGCTTCCAGAGTTGTGCAGCTGAAGGTGAACTGGGATCCAAGTCAAGCCTTTTAGGACGAAGTAGTTTATCCATGATTTTTATTTAAGTTAATTAAATTGTAAAAGTAAAAGAAACCTTTGAGAATATAGGCTTTAATTAACTTAAATGAAACTAAATGTGATAATGACAATAACTTGACAAAGACAATATACATAAGGTAATATCATAACATACACTATACAAAAATAAACAAAATTTACAATTCATGTAGAACATTGAATCTAAATCTTAATAATTAGTCACATTAATTCCTTTTATTTTAATTTTGTATACAAAATTGTCATTTTATTCTTAAACATACGTGTACAAAATTTTATGGCAGAATTTTGATGCTAAAATAGAATTGGTTTATCCTAAATTTATTAAGCCAAGTTTATTGATTTTATTGTTTTTTGGTATGGGTTGTTCAATAAGTTTTGCGGTTCGATAAGAAAAACATAATTTTATGGTTTAAAATTCACTTTATTATTCAGTATGGTCTCCCTGAACATCAATACACTTGTTTCAACGAGATTTCAATTTATGAATTCCATCCCTAAAGTAAGAATCTAGAAGGGCTGCGAAATACGCTTTCACAGCTGTTATGACCTCACCATTTGATGAAAAACGCTTTCCACGCATGAATTTTTTTTAGGTCTGGAAACAGAAAGAAATTCGCCAAATCTGGTGAATACGGTGGATGCTTTAACAATTCGAACTTTAATTTATGGATTTAAGCCGTTGTCAAATACTTTTGTGACACGATGCATTGTCCTGATGATTTTTTTTCTTCTGCAAACCGAGTCTTTTTTTATAATTTTTTTTTAGCTGATCTAAAAGGTTACAATAATATTTATAATTTATTGTTTCTACCAGTTTGCAAGAAATCCACAAATAAAATTCCTTTTGCATTCAAAACCTGATGCCACCTTTTTGACCGAAGAACCAGGTTTAAACCACTCTTTAGCCTCTTCTTTTGATTAAGGATCATGGTGATGGACCCAAGTCTCATCTATAGTGATGAATCGATGTACAAAATCCACTTCATTCTTTCGAAAACGCTCTAAATGTTGCTGAGAAATTCACATTCGAATGTGTTTTTGTTCCATTGTTAGCCAATGCGGCACCCATTCTGCACACAGCTTTCTAAAACCATAGATAACCTAACTTTAGATATATAATGACTAATCGCATTTATGGCAAGTTTACGACCTCGCGCACTAAATAAACGATAGTGTCATTAAGCATGCGTATTTAAAAAGCAGGACCAGTTCCGGACTTAGAAATTTGTATGTCATTAATTAATTTATATTTATAAAATATATTTTTTATATATTTAGATACTAAATTCTTTTATTTTGCATTTCTATACATATATAAATTATGTTAGGTAGTAATATAAACCATAAGTTAACAAAATTAATATTGCAAAATATAAATAGAAAAAATAGGAGCTAATAAAAGATAGGGTTAATTTCAAGACCCAGTTTCTGTACCGCCTTAAAATGGTTTGGAAACTGTTAGAATTTATTAAACGCGTGACTGTCGACTTTACACGGTTTTATGTCAGTTCAAAAACGACGAAGTTATCACGCTTTCTATATATTTAAAGGGTTTTTCTTTGCTTGGGGATCAGTAAAGGGATACAATAAACGGTTTTTTGCGAGATTGGAACAGACTTATAAACAGAAGGGTAAAAAAATATTTATACAAATAACGTTAACTCTTTTCCTGCTTACACTTATGTTTTCGATAGCGATAAAAGGATATTCTAAACACCTTAAATGTATTTATACAAAACGAGCGTTTATTTACTAGGGGCAGCCTTGCCGTTTGGCAGTGCGAAAGAGAAAAAAGAATCATAGGATAAACCTTTCTCCGTGGCTCCAACCATAGTGCCGATAGATACGGGGTATATATATTCTTTTCGACCTGACTCGCTATACTATCTTTCTTGCACAAATGATCGTTTTCCAAGCGGTAAGAGTGCCTCTAGTAGGTATATGCTCCAAGGAATATGTTTTATGTTGTAATCATACTTACTGACTTTTTAGATTAATGCAATACATTTTTTGTTCAGATTTTTTTAATCCGAAATAAATAATGATAGTGATTTTTCAATTATGATTGTGTTACATAGATGAAACAAAAAATTTAATTCTTAGATAAGCCACAAGAGTCATGTTCAGTCGTATTCGCCATTTTTTATTATTATTAACTACAACGCATCAGTTGTGAACCAGTACAAAAATTTGTGGCTTTCCATAGCTGTAACATTTAGAAGAACTAGGGGAATTTAAGGAGCTGACAATGGATAATATGTTTATTTTTGATTAAGAACAACATCTAAACAAACCAATGTGTTTTACTGGTTCAAAAAACCAGTAACCATGGTTTTTTAACCAGTGTAATATATATTTTGTTTAAGTCATCAATTGACGAAGTACGGAACTGGCCGGCGAAATTTGTAAATAAAATCGATCTGCTAGTCCGTTCTGCGCATGATTTAGGACCCTAAGAGATGATTAGAGCCACGGCGCACGGACACATTTTTTCGCCCATAAAATCTCACTTTTGAACCGTGCATCTGATACCCTTTACCGGTCCATATTGAGGTCAGTGTCAAAAACCCAATACTTCAGTCAGTTGCTTACACTGCCTAATGAGATGCCTTGGGCTTCTAATAAATCTCTTTCATTTACTCGATGATTTTTCAATACGATATCCTGTTTTTTCTACGATTTCTGCTGTTGTTGCTATTTTTGGACGTCCTTGACGTGGATCGTCTTCAAAACTTGTACTACCACGTTTACATTTAGCAACCCATCTTTCTACTGTATTTATTGAAGGCGAAGAGTCCTTATACACTTTCCTTTCAAAAATAAAAATTCAATCACTGCACGATACTTGATTTTTTCCATTGTAAAAAAATACTGTGCCACGTCGATACTAAATGACTTGTAAACAAAAAATGTATTGACAGATTAAAATGTAACTTCACATACGTTCATATGAAGAGTGTACCAACATAACCAAAAAAAATAGGCTACTAGCCACGCCATCTCTTATCGAACCACGAATATCCCTAGTGTATTTATAATTTGGCCCTATAAAATGACCAGAATTAAAAGATTTTAATGGTATTAGGATCGGCTATAAAATTGGAAGTTTACAAAAGTGACATTATTAGAAAAAACATTTTTTCTGATTTTCTATATCATCAACGTTACGACTATTAACCTAGATATTTTGATCCAGAAACAGCATTTTAATTTTTTTTACATTTTTAGTTGGATGTGACGTTTTACCAGAAAAAAAACCCTACGAGCATTAATTCTGCCGTCATATCGAAAAACGCAGTAAAGTCATTTTTTAACGATTTTGAGATTTGTGTTAAATCAGATTCTTTAGGTAACTTTTTATATTCCCAGTATTCTATATATCGAAAAAAAAATATTTTACCAAAAATAGAGAAAAAAAAATGTAGTATCTCAATGAGGCAATGAAGCGTCATTAAATACTTTTAAAAATGCAGTAACTAGTCAATCATAATTAAAAATGCCGTATCTTTGTGTTAACTGCGAAAACGATTATTGTGCTTCTCATAAAACGTCATTGATTACTAATTTAAAACGCAGTATCCCCTGGTTCATAACAAAAAAACGCAGTAAAGTGTCAGTAATTCGCATATTACTGCATATTTTACTCAGATTACGTCATGCTTTGCTAATCGAAAACGCAGTGAGTAGACTTCTTAAGCAAAAATTCCACAATGAAATGCTAATATGATTTGTATAGAAAGGAAATAAAGTCAAAAAACATCTCCTTCACGAAACTGGGCCATGAGGAATGTAAAAACTGTACCGAGTTTGATCTTCATGAGCACAAAAGAAGAAAATATTCAACCAGACTGTAGCGTTTGCAAGGAATTCACTGTGCATATAAAGAAGGTGGAAAATTTAAGTCAAATGTACATATCAGACGCTGAAGCCAATTTAAACAATGATGAAGTTTGTTTCTCTGCCGACTTACAAAAAGTGATCTTGTTATAGTCTGTCTCAAAGTATACAGTGTTAGCTCTTGCCTTCATTTATGGATTATACCTGCCGACAGCAATATAACTGCGGATCGGTAGGTATTAAAGGACAGAACATTAGGGACGGGCTTTAATAATATAAAGAGTTATAATTTATTGTTTATTTAGGTAAGCATAATCTTAAGAACTACATTAAAAAATTAAATATATGCAAAGTTTTAATAAATTTATAACTGCGTTATCTATACATAATAACATTTTTAATCTAAATATCTAAATCTAATTCTGTTTTACTATCAGAGTCATCATTGAGATTAATTATATTATGTTGTTTTGGATAGAAATGCAAGAGTCCTCAATTTTTATAATGTGCTGTACTGAATTTTTCCAGCTCTCAACTGGTATGTTAGTAATTACATTTTTTATCAAATTAATAATACTGGGACTTAAAGTAGGTGTAACATTTTCTGCTCTGATCTTTGATTTTTCTTGGTTCCACAAATGATCTATGGGGTTAAACATGCAGAATACGAAAGAAGCCGTAAGACAGTATGCCCAGCCTGTTCAGCCAAATTATCACATACATTTTGTTTTTTAATTGCATATGTATTTAGGACTTTTAAAAGATGCGTTTTTTTTGTAACTGAATTCAAAATAAATATCATTTTCTCACAAATATTCCTGGATTTCAGTTTTTGAACTTGATGAAGCTGGTGCTTTGTGTAGCAGACGCTGTGGTAGCTTGCGTTATTCATGAGAATAACACTGTTGTTTGTAATATATTTTAAAAGATAATTTTGAAACCAGTTTTCAAAAAGTTCTGCACTTGTATCCTCATGATAATCCAAGCTAGAATCCTTAATATTCTTTGCAGACAACAGCAAGCAGTTTGGGACAAATCCGTATTCTGAACCAGCGTGTATTATGGTAATGCGTTTTCCTTTATTTGAAGGTGCTTTCGTCTGACAGTTTTGACTGGAATCAACCCATCCTTTGGATACTGTGTCGTGTGTATCAAACCATGTTTCATCAAGGTAAATTATGGATCTGTTTTCTAACCTATATCTTTTAATTTCTTGAAGGTAATTAAATCTCCAAATGCGTAATTTGTGTGATTCCATTACTACTTGTCTTTTGTCTATTTTGCGCTATTTAAATCTCATTTTACAAACAACTCTATGGAGGTTGGCACGGCTAATATTATATTGGTTTCGTCTTCGTCTAGCTTCTTTTCCAGTTTATCAAGGTGGAAATAACTTCGCTTTTATAAAGACTATATATTTTCCTTCTTATTAGGTCCTGATCACTATTGTCTATACGGTGAGATTGAAAATCACTACATTTTTTTCTTTTGTTCAATTCTTCACTAATAATAATATCCCTTATCGATGATATTGGAGTGTTTGTAAGTAGACAGGTTTTTTAAAGCTTCTTGTTTAATTAGACCTCTACTAATTAAAGTTTCATACACATTTTTCACAACCTGTTTTGCATCTAATGACAAATGATTTCGACGCGACATAGTTATATTCTCGTAAAACAACTTTTTCGAAACGCACAGTAAAAACATTTATTCAACACTGCCACTAAAATATTAGCCAAAATATTTATATGCCTAATGGTTAATACTCAAGAAATACCTGGCCCACCCCTGCCCTTATGAACAAATGGGTTTACCCAATAACAATAGGTAATAAAATCGTTAAAGTTTTATTGGGGTATGGTCCGTCAAAAGCCACAACGATATACTTTGAGACAGACTATACCACCATTAATTTAATATAAAACAGCCATTTTCACTTTAGAATTATCGTGTTCAATAAATCTTTTGTTCCCGTGGGAAAAAATCAGAAGCCACTATATTTGGCAATTTCAGGTCGTTTTTCTCGAAACTATAATCTCTCAAGTTACTGCGTTTTTCATTATGACGGCAGAATTGTTGTCGGGTAAGTAGACCACAATTTAAATTAATCTATTGTTATGTTTAAAATTTACGAATGGCTATCCGAGAAAACTAGATTATAGAGCAATAAAGCTTTAGTATGTAATTTCGTCTACTTATTTAAATGGAAACTATTCAGCAACATTAATTTTGACCTAAGTGGTCACGTTAAAGGTAGAACAAGATTTTAAATAAAGTCTGTAATTAAATTTCCTAAAGTGTACTGTACTGCACCCCAGAAACCAATAACGTGGTTTAACGTAATCGGAGGATTTTTGTATAAATAAGCAAAAACATCAGTGTGATTTTATCCAGTATTTCTTAACTTATAAGATTAAATGTGGGATACCAAGATTGATCTATTTTTAATTTCCTTTCTAAATATACATGTAATGTATTAGGTATATTTAAGGACATAAATTTTGTTTTTACAAAAAAATCTTTGTGTAAAAAATTATTTTAAAGAAATTGGAGGCTCCATGAGGGTACTATAACAAATAACACAAAATTCAAATTAAACCAAATTTAGTAATAAAAAAATGTTTGGGAAAATCTACAGACTATATTAAGCTGTGTAAGTCATATGTTAACCAGATATTTTAGGAAGTTAAAGGTAAAAAGACCACGACAACTGTACTAAGCCAAACTTGGTAAAATAATTAACTAAGACAGGGTCCTAATCAGAGCTGTCAAAACTTGAAGTACTTCAAGTAAAATTTTACTTGAAGTACTTTTTTGTACTTCAAGTATTTTACTTTAAGTACTTTTTATTAGGAGGTACTTGTACTTGTACTTGATTAGTTTTTATGAAGATACTTGGATTTTTACTTGATTTGACCAAGTAAATTACTTGAAGTATTTATTTAAGTACTTGAAGTATTACGATGTACTTGAAGTAAAAAAATACTTCAAGTAAAAAAAGTACTTTAAGTAAAGAAAGTACTTCAAGTAAATAAAAAGTACTTGAAGTAAAAACAATACTTCAAGTAAATAAAAAGTACTTGAAGTAAAAAATCAACCAAGTACTCGAATTTCCACGCCTTAGATAATCGTACAAACAATTTAAAACAAGAAATATGCGCAACCGCTGCTGTTTCTATTGTATTGCATTACAGGGCTCATTTGAATTGGATCCAACAGCAGGACAAGTGAAACTATTACTGAGAATTAGACTTTTTGTTCTTTTTTCGAAATCAATCCTTAAAAAAAATCCTTTATTTTGATACCCAATTTGTTATATTTAATAATGATTACAAACAGCCATTTTTCATGACAATTTTATTATCGAACGCATTCAGGATACGAAACAGTTTTCAAATCATTCCCGAAAAGGTCAAAAACGGAAGTTCAAGAATATTCTTTATTGGTGCGATTTGACGTTTGATGGAACGGTTCCCCAACTATTTCGTATTATGAATGCGTTCATTAACCTTCATTTAAACGAAAACCCTTGTATTTTAAAAAGGCAACAAACAAAATTTTCACTAATAAAATGGAAAACATAAAATTGAAGGTGGGGTTGTTCTGAGTTGATTTTTTGATGGGAAATTAAATATTCCCAGATAGGTTTTAAAACAACCTGGTTGTGGCCCCAATGAAAACACTCGCTTTTGACAGATGTATTTGGGAAAAAAAACCCATTTTGGGAAAAAAACAATATTTCCTTAAAGTTTGGCCCAAGCATCGGATGCATAAGATCCCGATTTAAAAAAGGGGGACACTTAGCAACCCTACTTGTTTTTCTAATGTTTTTAACGACTGGCCTACTTTCCAATAAAGGGTAGCGCTCAGTCCTTAAAGTTTTAGGAGTTTTGAAAACCCCTTTTGAGGAATAAACCCTCCTTCCTTAAAAAAAAATACTACTCAAGATAATTTGCCCCTTTGAAGTATTTTAATTACCCAAGTACTTTTATGTACTTCAAGATTTTGGTTTACTTCAAACTTTGGGGGTACTTAAATCTTTGTTTTACTTCAAGTACTTTGTTTTATTTTGGTTTTGGTTTACTTCAAGTACTTTGGTTTTATTTCAAGTAAAATATTGGGTGGTACTACGATTTTTCAATTTACTTGAAATTGCAAGCATTTAATGAATACTTGGTACTTGTACTTGAAGAAATTTTTTAAAAAATTAAAAACTTGGTACTTGTACTTGAAGTATTATTTAAGAGTACTTTGACAGCTCTGGTCCTAATTCTGTCATTCTGTGTGAATTACAACCGAACGTATGTTCACAGAATTTTTACAGGGTCAAATATAAGATATAAACAAAATATATTTTAGTAATACGATAACAAAATCAAATAAATCTTATTTTTTAGAACAAAATAAGTGAATCAAACCACATTTGAAATATTATTTAGTGAATCAAGGTCCTAATTTGACAGATTGTTAAGTCATGAGCAAACGATAATGAGTTTTTTTTAAAGGTTAAATGTAAAAAAGCATATTTTATATACCATATCATAATTAACATTATGTCGTTTTCACAGAACTCATTTTGACAGATTTTTTTTTGACATATTACTTTGAGGAATTATACATTGATGTATTATCATCGCGTTTTTTCTTTTACTACAGGATCCCACTGCTCGATTTTGCAGGTATCTGTTTTTTTGATACAACCAATTTTATATGAATGTTAAGGGAGTATGAAATGGATTAGGGATAGGTTGCCTATAAAAAATTAGCTGCAATTATCTGTAATAAATTTTAGTATGATTAATTTGCTAACATAACTTGCAACTATATGATTTTTTAATGAATTTTACGACATTTGAAAGATAATAATGTCAGAAATTGGAAAAGAATTGGTTGCCAGCTCTCAGGTAGCCGCAGCGTTAGGGTTTTCCAGCTGTAAATCCATTTCACCACGGGGTTTTCCGGACTTAATGCCCACGTCAATTTTTCGACCTTCAGGGGATTATAAATTTCCCCGTAACCCTTGTCATAAATAGCTATTATAGCAACAGCAGCGTAATATTTTCAAAGTTTTATTGGTTTAAAGGAAGTAACAGAACTAAACGAGTTCAATCTCCATGGCAAAAGCTTGAAGAATATTTATTTTAAATATGCTTATTATAAAAATCTTTTTTTACGACTGCTATGAAAAGTGTCTAAAAACACACGTCAAACAGGATCTGAAAATGACTAATTTCACATGATGTATGATACTCCGTGTAAATTTTTTTCATAGGTTGGGTCGGTTTCCAAAAATGATGGATAAAAAAACGAATGTCAAAAATTTAACAAGTAGGTCGGGATTTTCGGTTGCACTTTTTAATTTAACCCGTCAAAAGTTTATTGTTAAAAAAATATCTTTTTTGTGTGAAAAATGGAAGTGATAGTGAATTTGAATGTACACCAGCCTAATTGTGAAATTTGTAATTTTATTGCTAAAGTTAACATCCAATTTTCGCAATATATATCAACAACGTCTCTTGAAAACTTTAAAACTAATCAACATAAGCCTTTGTAAGTTTCCCGGTACTATTGGAAAAATTTTAAATTTCTTGGACTTTAGTAGTTATATTATACCATAACAAGTAACAATAATCACCCGTCTGCCAGAGTTTCGAGCTATTACAAAAGTCATAGGAAGTACTGAATTTTAAATAATATTTTGGGGTAATGGTAACCTACATTTTTTAAATTTTTATTTGGCAAAAAACAAAATAACCTATATATCTTGGAGAGGCTATTTCCCTTAAAACCTTAATTAAAAAATGTTTTTAAGTAAAAAGTAGTGTTCTCTTTATTACAACCATAAACTGTGTAGTTTTTAAACATTTGTTGTTTTACTAATAATAATAAAGGTAACTTATTCCGTAAACTTTAATAACATATATTTACCGTAAAACATTACTTAAATTACTAACTTATTTTTTAAAAAGATTGTTCTCCTTGTTACAGGAACAAACATATTATTTAAAATTATCTATTTTGTGATATATTATTAGATACACATAATATTATGCCTAAATTTTTTGTAATTTCCTTTTAAATTTTTGTTTGGGGGTTTCTCAAAGTGGGGGTTTTAAATTAATATGTTTTTTATTCAACCGCCACTAATCTTACTACAATTTAAGAATATTTATGTTTTATTACATTTTATTTTGTCATAAAAACAGATTATTAAATAAAAAATTATGAGTTTGAACCATAATTTTACTCACGAATTCAAAGGGAAAGGGGAGCAACTATTACCGGGAAACTGTCAAAAAAAAATTTATGAAAAAAGGTTTCAAAAATTTTTATATTTACAATGGACAATATTTACAAAAAGGGGATTGCTTGGAAAAATTTTGGGGAAATGTCGAAGAAATAAATAAACAAAAGAAACCCCTTCCATTTTTAAAAAAATTTTTTTAAGAACACTGGTATAGATCTATTGATTGTTTAAAATTATTGATTGATAAAAAAAAACCTTTTTGGGGGTTTTTCCGCCTGACACTGCATTTAGGGTTTTTTTTGGGGGTTTTTGTGTATTTGTTTCATTTAAAAAAAATTTTAACCTTTTGACAGGTGTAGTAGCCCTTTACTGTTTTTTTCGGGGGTTTTCCGCCTCCTGGTGGTTAGTGTCCACCATGAGGTTTTGATTTGTTCTCCATTTGGAAGTGGGGGACTCATAAGGGAGGGCTGTCTCTTCCTCTTCGTCACATAGTTTTTAAAAAGGGTTCTTCTCTATAGATCCCTAGTGTGCATATGTTTTCTTAGTGTGCAGTGCCCCGGTTTTTTAAAACCTTTCCCCATTCTAATCTGATTCCTATTTATTTTTTGTATTCACTTGTCAATGCTTTTGAGGGGAGTCCAACATTGATTTACTGTGTTTTTTTCCTTGGAATGTGGTTCCAGTATGACTGATGTTGTGTTTAAATCCCCAGTCATGAGCCATAAACCCGAGGTTTTTTGGTTTTCCCAAAAAAAAGGGGGTTGGGGCCCCCAAACATTGCTGCGGAGCCTCCCGGGGCCGGGGGTCTGCTTTTTTTATTGCCCTGTTTTCCCCTTTTCCTGGCACCCAGGAAAGTGTAACTTTTTTGGGTTAGCCAGGTTTGGGGGCTTTCCCCGACATTTCCCCAAACCAACCTTTTAGTTGACTTGTTGGGATCCCCAAAATTTTATGGCCGTTTTACTATCAGAGAAAAATAGTAATTCCCCCCCCATTCCCTCCTAAAATTCTCTCGCAGACAAAGTTCAAGGGGGATATATTTCCGCCGGAAAATAGGGGGATTTTTCCCCCGGGAAGCATAAGCATTAAACCGGGGGGGCATACCATGTATTCCTGCGCCGGCTCCATTGTCAGTTTTGGATCCATCGGTATACCAAACTAAATTCCGAGAGGGGCCAGGAGATCGTCACTACCGCCCCAGGTAAGCGGGGGGTTTTTATGGTCTGTGTGTATTTATCCGTTTTGGCATTGTATCACTGCTCATCCCCCAAAATTGGGTTTGGATTTCTTTAAAAAAGGTGTGCCCCCGGGGGAGGCCCAGAGCACCGGGTTCCGTTACATTTCAGCCTGTTGGCCCCAATCCTCGCCTCCGCCTTAATAATTTTTCCAAGAGGGGGGGGGGTTAGTAGGGTTTCCATGGCTGCAGTTGGGGGGCTTCTAATAGCTCCCGTTTTTAGAACTGCTAGTCGCTGGAGTTTGGAAAACTCAACTCCTTTTTTTGTTCTATTTTTGGCCCCAGATAGTTGAACCGTAGGTTATAGATTTTGGAAAATAACCCCTTTAAAAAGATACAAAAAAACCTGATTTTTTTCAACCAACCCCTTTAAAACCCCGTTAGGGATACAAAAAAAAAAAAAAATAGTATCCAAGGGCCATTTTGTACCTTTTTTTAACCCCCTCAAAAAAATTTTTTTTTTTTATACGACTGCTTTAGAAAATGGGGTTTTTTTAACGCTAAAAAAAACTTTGAAAATTGTATTTTGCGACAATGGGAAAAAGGGAAAAATGTTTTTTTTTACACGGTTCTGTCTTTCAATAAGATTTATTCTTCATTTACTTTTGACATAAGGGGAAAACTTTTACACGACGTTTAAAAAAATTTTTCCCCCGTCCCAAAAGTTAAAAGATAAAAAAAAAAAAAAAACGCATATTAATCATTATTTTGCAGTCGTAGAAAAAATCGTGTAACCCCCTTTGAAACTGACTTTTTTTCACACCACCGTATGATTTAATCGCCTACGGCTCGTGCACAAACCCTTTTCTTAAAAAAATCTTTTTTAAAAATTTTTTAAAATATATATTCTGTCATTTACTTTTGAATAAAAGGGTGAAAACTTTTCAAACGGCGCCCGGAAAAAATTTTACAAGGGGCCCGTCAAAAAATTAAAAAAAATTAAAAAAAAAAAAAAACGGATATTAATCCCTTTTTTGAGGGCGTAGAAAAAAAATTTGTGTGCAACACGTTTGAAACTAATTTTGCACACTTTTTTGATTTTAAAAAAAACCTTTTGGCTCGTTACAAACCCCAAAACGTGTGCAAAGGGGGCTTTTTAAAAAAATTTTTGCACAAATTTTTTGATCAGTCACTTGCTTACCCAAACCCCCAACCCCCCTTAAAAAATTTTAATATCCACTAGATCTTTTGCTTACTACCTAAACTACTGAATTCTACCAAATTTTTAGCATTGTTAAATTTTGTCACCATTTTGCATAAAATATCTTTTTAAATCCCAGTTTATTTGAATAAAAGGCCTCTTTATTCACTAATTTATCTGTAATTGCTGCACACTCGCTTTTCGTGATTTCTTTTTCAGTAATCCTTGGGATCCCATCGGCTGTTTTTTAAGATGGATAGCCACTGACACCCGGAAAAAGTGGGTAATTTTCTGGAATTTTTTTGACCGGGAAAATAAAGAAATATGGCTATCGGGTTTTTTTGTTTTAAAAAATTTAAAAAAATTAATTTTTAAAGTTATAAATAACGGGTTTCGGAACGAGCTGTCCCCTATACGTTTTTTTTTCTGGTAAATTCATTTGGGATTAAGAAGATATTAATTATAAATAAATTTTTTAAAAAAAGTGAAATAAAAACATAACAGAAGATATAACTAACGTCTTTTTAAAATTGTTTCGGTAAAAATTTTTTTTATAATTTAAAATATTCTAAAAAAAGTCCCCTCGACATCACAGCTTTTTACTGAAGTAAAACGAAAATGATTTTACAAGCAATTCTTTTATTTTGTAGTGCCTCAAAAATTGTTTTATTTTTAAAAATCCTGGATTTCTTTTCAAGATTTTTGCTAAATTTTTAAATTTTTCACCAAATTTTCATTGGGCACAGATTTAAAGCTTGCCCTAGTGTTTTGAAATACATGAACTAAAGGCACTGGGGGGGCATTTGTTTTTTTTTATGTTAAACACATCGGAAGATAACAAAATTTTCAAAAATAATTTTAAATCGATTTAACATTTGGTGCATTTATAACTTCTTTACTTTTTTTAAATTTAAAGCATCATCTTGTAAACTGTTGATAACATTTTTACCAATTAAAATTTATATGTAATATGTAACTGCGATAGCCAACCCCCATTGTAAAGCAGTTGTGGCGGTAATGTTTTTAGGACACATATCGTAATACGCGCAGGTGATTAAGAAAAACTTTTTACCTTGATAAAAAAGTATCAATAAGTGGATAAAAGTTACCCTTTTTGCATTTCTATGTAGGCATGGGCTAAACATGTCAAATGAAAATTTTGGGAAAAAATGTTTTTTTAACTGTCGTCCTGATTCAGCAATAGCAGCACTACCCAAAAGAAACAAACCCCCCTTTTTGAATACTAGTGACTGACAGTAGTAAAGAATACTTTCACTTTTTCTTATTGTTTTAAATTTTGGGTTTTTGAAAGAAATTAACTTTATTTAAATATGATTTTAGGTTCGTGTAACTTAAAGTAACTATAAATTAGCAACATTTTTTCCTTGATATCAGTGTTTTTCTTTAAAAAAACCATTTTTTTCCCCAACGTTTTTTGTCCATAGTTTTTAAATAGACCTTATAACATGTTGTGGAGAGTTGATTCGTCTGGAAATTTTCTGTGGTAGTGTTTTTCCCAAAAAAGTCTTTGTGGACCGATAATTTATTTTAAAGAAGAAATCAGCTGAAATAAAAGCTTTAAAAAACCATGCAGAAGTCTGCTTTTGATAATAATGTTCTATTCTGTGAATTGGATGGGCCCCGGGAAAAATTTGTTTTTTAAATTTGTGGGCCTTTAACATTTTCAATTTGATATGGTTTTGTACAAATAAATTTAAAATTACAAATTCTGCAAATCCAACTGCACCATTTCCTTAAGCCAGTCAATAACCTAATTTGAAAACCAAGCGTAGGTCATGCGGTTCTCTTACAAAACCTTAAACTTATCTTGGATTGGGGGGCCAAAAATCTTGTTCTTTTAATGCCTCCAAACACAGGCAGTTCCTTTTTCACAAAAAAAAAACATCAATGCTCATCCGTTACATATGAGCGAAAAATTTTCAGAACAAAGAGTCATTTATTCTTGTCACGTTACTAATTTCAACTGGCACAAACACATTAAACCATCCTCAGCAGCTTCAAAAATCTTGTTCCCTTTTTTTGCCAGAAAGTATTTCTCTTCTTAATCTGTATACTCTGTATTTTCCCAAATTGACCTTTTTAGAATATTGTTTTTGTCTGTGGATTGGCGTCTTCCCCAAAAAACAAGGGCGTTCGTCTTATGAATAATCCCCCCGCTCACGAAAAGCTTCGTCCTCTTGCCCACCGACGAGCTGTAAGGGATTGTCCTTTTCTTTAGGTATTTTGACGGTTCTGCTTAAAGGGGTTGCCCGTATAATACCTGGCAGCTCCCAACAGAAAAACAAATTTTTTGCATCCTCTTTCAGTTTAACGGGGGTCCTAAACTTCCTGCTTTCGTAGTTCCTTCATCCCTTTAAAATGTCCAGACTTGGGCTCTACCCAAAAGGTTCCTTCTTCTTCCAGTCTCCAAATATTAAGTCCCGTGTGAAAAACTCCCTCTCACCAACCTTAAACACCCACGATACGTTGTGCTTGGGCCACAGCCTTCGTGTCTAAAGATAAAAAACACCACTTTCAAATAAAAAGTAGAATAGGAAGGGGCCACTCCCAAATTCATTTTTTTTCTTGTACTCATTTTTTTTGCCCTTTTAAACGACTTTCACCTGTTTAAATATAACAAATTATTTTGGCATCAATATAATATCATTTACCCTATGTAACGGAACTGGCTTTTACGAGTTCACAACAAATAGGCCCTGAGAGTTTTCGTACTGCACTTGGAGAGTTCCATTCCACCAACAAAACTTGTGTTTGTGGGAAAGTCTATTTTAATTTTAATTTATTTCATATAATTTATATAAAAGCATTATAAAATATCATAGTTTAATTCTTTTGTTGTTGCAAAAACTCTTCTAATTTTTTTACTATTGCCACGTTTTTTGTATTATTCTACAAGAAATCACACCGAATAAAAATACCAAAATAAAAACCATAAATACCATTATTTGGTATATTCTATATCGCTTAAGCATTGTAATGGTTTTTTTTTCGATGTCCGGCCCCTAGTTATAAACAATCTCGTCAAGCCCCAAAACAATTACCCTCTTTACGGTCGCATCGATTAATCGAAAACGGGTCATCTGAAAATAAAAAATCAAATTGCATTATAATCTGTATGAAGTGGCTATCGTTGTACGGAGCGTATTTTGATTTTAAAGATTTTTAAGAGTTTTTTAAGGTGTTTGAAAAAAAAAAACAAAAAAAAAAAAAAAAAAATAAGTGGTTCCAATTTTTTTTAAAAACAAAATTTAAAAAAATGGCTCGAAAACAATAACACATTTATACAATTTAATGAAATTTGATTTTTTGTTTTAAAATTTCCCCTTTTCGAAATCGTGGGGCGTGAAGGGGTAATTTTTTTGGGCTCAGGGAAAAATTAAATTTTGTAACACAAAAAAATTTTTAAAATTTTTTTTCCCCCGCCTTTTATTTTTCCGGCCCGTCCCTTTTTTTTGGGCAAAACCCCCCTTAATTTCTTTAAAAAGTATTTAAAAATCACCAAAAAATTCCACCGGGCATTAAGACCCACATTTAAAATGCAAAATAAAAATCCAAAATCTTCAAATTACAAACCGTGGCTGCCTGTATGATTTTATAAATTTCTAAAAATTCTAGCTCAATATCTATATCAATTTATCAATATTTCTGAGAATCGACAAGCCACTATCGAAACAGAAAACTATACAATTAAACTTCCTCACAAACCAAAGATTTATTTAACTGTTGCAATAAAAATAAAGCCATTTCTTGCTTGAATTGCATATTTTTTTGGTTCTTTGCCCAAAATACCTGTAATAATAGTTTTCATCTTCTAGCTTTTAAAACGGATTTATTTATACGCCAAAAAAAATCAACTCTTTGCCAATTAATTTGCTGCCCACTCCACTCTTAAATCTCCTCTTTTACCAGTTCATACATTCATTTTTTACCGATATTTTCTGGATGACATTTCAGCCGCTGTATCAAAAAAATGTGTTTTAAAACTTGCACCTATTTAAATTTTCTTTTGTGTTTTTTCGAAGTCCACTCGCGCCGCGAAAATTTGGGGTTTGGGGCATAATGTTTTTCTCAAAAACGGTATATGTTATCGATAATTTTCAAAAAGTATATAAAAGTCAACACTTTAATCTAGGCTTCTGCTGTAATAGTTTTTTAAATTTGGATTTAGTTTTCAATATTTTCTTGAGTGAAAGTCACCCTAAAATCGGTTATGTTTAGATACTATTTTCTCTTAACTTACTATATTTCAAAAATTTAAAGGATAGATTATTTCCTTTCCTTTAACATTGGGGATAATTTATGTCATTTAAGTGAAAAATAGTTTCCGAAAAACGTTATCTCCTGTAGGCTTAAAAAAGGGAAAAAACATCCATCGATACACCGAATTTGGAAGAACCTAAAAAAAATATAATATTTTTAATGCGGCTATACAAAAATTGTGGTAGTGGCAGTTTGTTAGTCTCCGCCCACCGACTCCGCGTCCTTGCTTTTCTAATTTGGACCTAATTCTCCTCTCGAACGACGAAAAAAATCCCATTTTCCAATGGAACCCGCACAATTCTTATGGAAAATGAGTTTTCGCCATTTTTTTTAACTTTCTAAATTACACGCTGATCAAAAGTGTTAATGGGTACGAAACCTAAGCCCAACACCTTCCAAAATCACCCCAAAGGCCATAAGAATGCATTTGACTGATTATCGGTCAATTGCCTCATCTAAATATTTAATACTGTAGTCGAACCTATAACCACCCACTTGGTGACTAGACTTAAGATTGACATCCTCCAAACATTCAACCACTCACCTACCTCACCCCTTAACTTTCCCACCACCGACCAAAGCCTGCTATGTGGCTTTTCCCAGTTTACGGGTTGTAGAACTCTTTGATCGTAATTCCGTAACAAGCCACCCAAAATTTCAACCCCAAAACCCTCCAACCCCAAAGGATTATGCGGGGAGTTGTTTTACAACTATTGATATGCCTAGGGCCTCTGATTAATTCTGGTATTTTACGCTACTTAATAAACTTCCTTAACCAACAATTTGTACCAGGACCTTGGGTTGCTTCCTACCGCATTTACAAAAAAATGCTACGATACCCCACAATTTATTACTGTCACCAACGGAGAATCCGTTATCTATTTCTAGCTTTGTTTATACTTTATATTTTTTTTCCATCCACAATTAATTCTGTTTGTAGTCTTGGTAAAAATAGTACTCTCCACTCTAATACTAAAACCTGTCTAAACCTGATTTCGAAAACAAGAGGTTACCCTTTTTTCCCAAAACTTTAAGAGTACATTTACGCTACACCTTAGGGGGCGGGGGGAAAAAAAAGGTGAGCGGGGAAAAAAACCCCACTACCACAATTTTCGTATAGCCGTATTAAAAATATTATATTTTGTTTAGGTTCTTCCAAATTGGTGTATCAGCGATTTGTTTCCGATTACAAGCCTACAGGAAATAACGTTTTTTGGTAACTATTTTCACTAAAATGAAATTATACACCATTTTAAAATAAGGGAAAAAATATATGCCTTTGCTGTAACGAATTTTTAAAATATGAGTTGAGTTAAGAGAAAATATATCAAAATAACCGATTTTAGGGTTTATTTCCTCAAGGAAATATTAAAAACTAAATCCAAATTTAAAAAACTACGGAACCTAGATTTAGGTGTTGGTTTCATACAGCAGGACATAAACCGTCGCCCTCCCTTTAAATTTTGAACCGTTGGGGATATTGCGATGTTTGGCGCGGCGTTATATCAAAAATTTTCTATTTTTTTAGTTGAAAATGACAACTTTACATGTCAAAATGACATCTGGGCATGGCTTCGCATTATTTTCTTCAATGGAATAGTGGGTCATGCGACACCTCATTTTGAAGGTCTTTTTATGTTCAATTCAACCTGCGATTTTAAAAACATTTGATTCATTTATTTTGAAATGGCAACCAGTTTTAAATTTGAACTCCTTATTACGTATCTTCGGAAGGTAGGTAAGTATTTTTTATCTTCACATGCAATAATTAATTAGTTAGTGCTATGGTTACCTGATATTTGTCATTCTAAAACGTGAATGTCAAGTTGTTTCAAAACTTTCAAAAATATCATTAAATTGAAATGGCGCATCCGTTAGAAGAAAAAATTGAAGAGTTTTCTTGGGCGGGCTAATCGGAAATATCATATGCGTTCGCATTTTTCAATGAATGCTTTCCCGGACTGTATGCCGAAATACTTTCGAAGCTTATGTCAAAGTTTCAAGTATTGGGTGGTAAAAGATTCCCCAAGATCTGGAAGGCCCAAAATTGAAGATGTTAAAGTGCAGGTCCTAGCTGAAATGGTAGTTTCCCCCCAAACAAAATACTAAGGACGTAGCTGACACAAGCAATATTTACGTTCTTTCGTTAAGAAAATTTTTAAAAAGTTAAAATAAAACAAAAAGAAGATGATCCTGACAGGCGATTACAGTTTTGCGGATTATGGCAAAAAAAATTGAAGAAAACCCCAATTATCTGAAGCATATTTGCTTCAGCGATGAAAGTCCCTTTTTTTCGAATGGAATAGTCAATACTCAAATTTGCAGGTATTGGAGTGATAAAACCCCCCCATCTGTTTCGCGAAGGACATAGTCAATTTCCTCAAAAATTAAATGTTTGGGCGGGTATTTTGGGTGATTATATTATAGGTCCCATATTTTTGGAAGGAAATTTAAACGGCCCCATACTTCGAATGTTCAAGACACCATTACTCCACTTATTGAAGATTTGTTGCTCAAAATCCATTTGAATTTCAATTAGAAATTACGTTTCAACAGGATGGCCCCCCGCCTCATTATTTCAGGATGTTAGAAATTACCTTGATACAACCTTCCGAATAGGTGGATTGGTCGCCGAGGCCACAGAGTGGCCACCCTCACCGGACTTGCACCCTTGATTATTTTCTATGGGGCTACGTCAAGTCTCAAGTTTATAAAACAGCTCCTGATTCTCTAGATCACCTTCGACAACGTATCATCGATGGTTGCAGGAATAACCCCTGCAACCCTGCATAATGTTAGGGAAGAATTCCTAACAGGATGTTCTTTGTAAGAGGTCCAAGGTGGACATTTCCAACATTTTTAAATAAATATTTGACATTTTTTTTCTTTCTCACTTTTTATTTTTCTATTAGTTCTAATTTGTTAACTTTTTTAAATTTGTTTAATTAGTTAATAATTTAAAAAAAAGTTATTAATTAAACTAATTAATTGTTTTGTATTAGTTACTTACCTAAAATTTTTGTATGTTACCAGTAGGTACGTTAAACTCGAAAAATAACCAAAAAATAAATTATTGGTCGCCATTTCAAAAATAAAGGAATAAAATGTTTTAAAATCGAAGGTTGAATTGAGCATAAAAAGACCTTCAAAATGAGGTGTTGCATGACCCACTATTCCATTTAAGAAAATAATGCGAAACCATGCCCAGCTGTCATTTTGACATGTAAAGTTGTCATTTTCAACTAAAAAATAGAAAATTGTCTGATATAACACCGCGCCAAATTTCATCGCAATATACCCAACGGTTCAAAAGTTAAAGGGGGGGGGGCGACGGACTTTATGTCCTCACTGTATAGTTTTTAAAAATTATCGATAACTTATACCGTTTTTGAGAAAAACATTATGCCCCGAACCCCAAATGGGATCCAATTTTCGCGGCGCGAATGGACTCTTAAGTTCAGTGTTAAGAAACTTTAGTTATGACAACAAACGGTACACTAATACTTAGTTGATATAAAATTGCAATTTTTGACGATTACTAATGCAAACAAAAGAAATCACCTTAAAACAAAAGGTATTGCCAAAATTCAAATTGTAGGGGTTATCGCGATTCAGCAGCTGTTGTGTAACAGTCGCCCAACAAAGTTGACGACACTTTGTAAAAGATTTGACTTTATTAAGCCAATAAAAAAAATTGAATTAATTTTCGTTTATATCGATTTGTTTAGTAAAAAAGAATAGGTCGATCCAATTTAAGTGCTTTAAAGAAAAGTAAGCACTATATATCGAAATCGCATTTTGGACATTTTCAATCGATCTTTATCGCCGGATAAAGCGAATTTAAAAATACGATCATTAAGCTCTAAAAACTGGTGGCCAATTTAACTTATATGTGGCATTTCCCAGAATGGATTTTAAAAATGCGGTTTGTCAGAGGCTAGTAAATCACGTATCTCGACCAAAATGTTTAATAAAAATTACCCAATATTTCTCAGAGCGTCAGTAATAAACAGAAATCATTTAAGTTTTAATAATTTTATAATTTATTTAATTAATTAACTTTTAAGTAAACTATTTGTTTAAGAAAAAAAACAAGTCCAAATGCCCGCTTTGACAAACTGCAAACAAAAAAAAAATAAAGTAATCAAAGTATAAAGCATTTATTCGTAAAGCTCAAACAAATAAAACTTTTTTAATAAATCTTAAAAGTTGTGCAAAATTTTAAGTAACTGGACTAATTTTTAAACTGTCAGGAATATGTAAAGTTCAATTCGACAACTATACTTACAGAGAATAATTTTTTTGATTTATATCGGTTTATACAGGGTGTCCCGTAATTAATTGGACATAGGTTAATGTAGGATACCTGACATGAAAATAAAGCATTTGAGCTCAATATCGCTGTGAAAAAATGTTATTGGTTTTCGTTCACAGGGTGTAAAAACTAATTTTTACCAAACATTTATTGAAATATCTCGGAATCCACTGGACAGATTAAAGAAAAATTTTGGGGTACTCTTTATTATTTGGGATGAGGAAACAATTAGATAATATTTGGCCATTACCCTAGATGGCGCCACATACAACAACTGAGTGATTAAAATGGTCGAATTTTTTGACCTTCCGCGCACATTTGCGAGTGAAAATAATAAAACCGCATTTAATTTTAGTCAAAAAAGGTATACTTCTTGATCTCCAAAAAGTAGACCGTTTTCGAAATAAAAATTTTTTTATTAAGTTGCGCATGAACAAATTATTATCGGAGTTTTGCAAAGTAGGCTTGCCTGGGATGAAAACATCTAACTACGACCTGTAAGGTGAAGTAAATAAGTAAGCTTTAATTTGGCTATAGTTTGTTCTTGTTGTGTTATTTTCGTTTAAAAATGCCGCGTCACAATGATTTTTCTTCTCAGATGCGGGATTGGTATGTGTGTATGCCCAAGAAAATTTTTTGTAGTCAAAGAGCAGCGCAGCGTTATTTAGATCTGTATCCGGATAGAAGGGCCAAATATCAAACATTTAAAGCATTGTACGATAGATTAGGCGAAACGGGCTCATTTCGTTCAAAAAAAAATGCGGGAAGACCAAGGGTAATGGGGCGGATGGGAGAGAAATTTTTGTTCGTGTTGAAAATCCTGAAACCAGCTCAAGACGTATTAAGGCGCCACTGGTGTAAGCAAATCTTCGGTGTCCAGAATTATACGCGAAGAAAAACTGTATCCGTATCACTTTACTCCAGTTCAGAATCTTCTTCCCAAGATTTCCGCTAGACTCCATTCAGTAAATTTTTTCGAAAGCGCCAATTGAATGATCCATTTTTCTTGTAATAACATTTTATTTACGGATAAAGCCACGTTCACAAGGAGAGGTGTTTTTAATGGATTAATGAAAAACTTCATGCTTTCCAAGAACACCATTTTCAAATAAGTTTTTTTGTAGCCGTTGATTCTTTAATGTACTCTCGGCTACCGTTGTCGATTTCCAACCGCCTAACCGTTTATATCTATAAGTCCTTTTCCGGTTTAAGGAACGTTGCAGAAATGGGAAGCTGGCCGGTATATGCTCTGGATTCGGCAACTTTAAAAATGCTGCTTTCAGAAGGCATCTTCCCAAATGTATTGACCCAATGATTGTTTGTGCAAATTCCTTTGAAATATACGAAAAACCGTTGTTGTGCTGTCCGTGGCCGTAATGCTGTATCTTGATATGAACAAATCTTTCCGTCGTTGATCTTTCAGACAGGACGAAAGTACGGGTATAGTTTTTTGCGTCTGGAATCTTACAACAATTAGGTTGCCTTTGTCCTCGATGTCGGATGTTTTCATTTTTGCGAGTTCTTCTCGTCTGCAGGCGCCAGCAAGTCCGAAAATGGTCGCAATTTTTATTAAAAGATATATTTCATTAATAAATGTAGATATTTCTTCTTTTGAAAAAATCTTTGACTTTTTTGGCCGAAAGCCTACATTTTGTTTCTTAATAAATGCTGCTAACTTATAAAACTTGCCGATATCTACATTTTTCTTGATCTTTAAAACACTTTTCAGCATGGAGTATTTCGACCATAAAGTATTTGGACCAAATTCCTTGCTTAATTTGAGAAAATAGGCTAAAAGTACCTCCTCTTTCAAAGTTCTAACGCCTTTTTCTTCACACCATGTTTCAAATTAATTATACTGTTTCTCGTACTTTTCTTTTGATTTTGCCGGCAGGAGCTCTAAGTTGGCCAAACTTGCGGCTTTTAAAACATCGTCTGGCAATTCTTCCTTCATTCTTAGAAACTTATTTTAAACTTTTTACCGAATTTTCTGATGCTTCAGTGACATTAGAAAATGTTTGTACTTGATTGCTGCAGCAACAAGAAAAATTCTTTGATTTTTAATTCTTTAGCATGGTGTCTATGAAATACATGGTTCATTGAAAAATATTAAAATGATAATAAAGAAAATTGATATGGGATATTTACTAAGCGCCAAATGTATCTAAAATTCAATAAAGCACAATAGAAGAATATGTAGAACCCTTTTTTTTAATATTATTTTATCCAGAAGTTATTAATAAATAAAAAAATCGACCATAAATACGGCAAATATGCAGAACGAAAATGCGTGCGCAAAGTTAAGTTAAACTTTGCGCACTCATTTGCGTGCGCAAAGTAAGTATTTCACACAATCTGTCAACAGAAAAACCTTAACCCATTTAATATTAGTTTGAATATAAATTTCTGGCCTACTTTAGAAGAATCGACAAAACCATCTTATTCTTTTATATTTAAAGTTTATTTTTAATCTTGCATACTAGACGCTTTAAGCAATGTCTATGTAAATATCGTCTATAAAGTCCAAGCACAAAATAAGAATACACAGAACTCCAACTCTAAAGACCGCCAAACAAATTTGGCAGTAAAATTGCAATGACCTCGACTTCCATCCTTTTCATTTTACAGGTCCGGATTAAAGCCGTATATTATTTTTGAATAATTTTAGTCAGTTTAACTATGGAAAGGTAGAAAATAAAATATGTTTTATGGGATAAACAATTAAAGTCACAGACTGGTACGCATATTTAAAAAATAGATATATACTGGGTTTCCCAATTTGTCCTATATAAACTACCTTTCCGAAATATCTCAAAAACAATTACAATGAAATATAAAACTAATTTAATTTTTATTCGCTTAGGTAATTTAAGTCTTTTTCATAACTGAAAATATTTAGAAATATCAGAAATTAGTTTAATTTTTACTACAAAATAATGTTACCATGATCCGAATCGAAAAAAGAAAATAAGTTGTGTGGTAAATCACGTTTTAAAACTTTCCGATCAGAAAATCCCTATTTTATATATTATTTTATGTAGGTGATTGTGTGTGTATATGGTTACAAGACATGTACTGTGATTTTATTTTCTTGTTTACTGATACATTTTTGTTTTACAGTTGTGTTTAATTTATTATCAGTTTAAGGTAATATTAGGAAGTATTAATTTTTGCAAAAAGCATCACTTTTTTGTATAAGTTTAAATTTCGCTCTCACAAAAGATCCATTGGGTAACAAATTCATCACTAAGAATCTTAAATGTCTATGGTTAGGTTGATGCCGCTCCGGATGCGTATCAATTGTTTTTTATGAAACGAGGCGGCCATTACGCAGTCTAGTATAAGCCTACTATCAAATAAACAAAAATTATCCTTTTTAAACTAAGCAATCTTTTTTTGAAATTAAAAAAAAATTTAAA
>JAHBCN010008034.1:0-40303 GCA_019359885.1 Listronotus oregonensis
TGAAATATACCTGTAATAAGGTTACGGGGTGTTAGGGAGAATGTTGAATTTTTTATGCCTTTCCAGATTCTTAAGATTTTCTAAGGTTTGACATCCAGACAGGATATGCTTAATGACCTTACTTCGAGCTTTACATTTTCTGCAGGGATCTATGTTTATTTGTTCTCTATGTATGTAACTTTTGTGATTTTGCGGGTTAATTATCTGTTCTTTTATAACAACCATAAATCTTTTAGTTAAGTCCCGACGACCATGTAATTATTTTACTGCCCAACCTAGCTTGTCATTTGATGTTTGCGTTGTCAAGGGTGTGTATTGTTGTAAACTTATTTTAAGGGGCGTAAATTTGTTATCAAAGCTTCTAATAATGCAATGTAGCTCGCAGTCTCCCCTGTAAAAATATGTTCTTATTCCTTCAATTTGTTGAGGACAAACCTCCACTAGATCCAATATTTCTCTTTTTCCATGTTTCCTAACCCAAGTCATCCTCTTTATGGATGATTGTGGCTAATGCGTTTTATATTTTGTTAGAGAGGTTCTTATCCCAATGTTAAGATGTCCATTTAACATCACCAAACGAATAGCTTATAAGCATGACATAAGTTTTAATGGCTTTTATTAGGTTTTTAAAATTGAGGATCCTTTTCAGTCAAGTATTAAATGACTTTGTAAGTAGATTTTTAATATCTTTTTTAGTCTGCAACATTCCTAGGTAGAGATAATCTGTCATGGATCCAATAACAGATCTATCATTTAGTCGAATGCCCGGCATCTCCTTGATCCTACCCTTAAACAATTTTACAGTTTGGCACCTGTTTCGACCAAATTTCATCCCAATGTCGTTACTCATAAAATGTTCCAACTGTGTTACTGTTTCTAGTTATGAAGGGCTGGCGGCATAGAGTTTTAAATCATACATGTAAAACATGTAGCTGAGGATTCTAAATTGGTTGTGAGTGTTGATTTTGAATCCACTGTTTTATTTAGGATAATTAAAATAGGATTTGTTGCAAGGCAAAACCACAATACACTTAGTGAATTCCCTTGAAGTATGCCTTTTTTGATTCTGTCTTCAGTTACCAGCACGTTACTGCCTGTTCTTATTGAGAGCCTTGTTTTCCAGGATTTCATGGAGGTTTCCAGAAACAATATTATGAAATTTTTAGTTTTTTTCCTAACTTGTTTTATTACAACCGCTCTAATAGCCCATACCTCTCTTCTGCAACCTTTTTGCTCTTCAGTTAATGTTTTGTCTGGATAGGTATAAATTTTATTACATACTATAGCAGACAATATTTTGTATACGATGATAAGGCATGTGATGGGTCTATACTGTGAAGGATCCAGAGTGTTTTTGTTCTTGAAAAGAAGATAAGTTATCCCGTAAGTTAAAAAATCAGGTGTCAGCAACGGATCATTTAGTATCCTTACAAATTGATATGCTTAAAAAGAATGATTACTAGTTAGACATCTAATTCGTTAATCTACCAATAACTTCTTTGAGATCGCATCGTGTCGATGTTGAACGGATTCTGACCATATACTTTTCCAAAAATGTTCTATTTCTGTTGTTCTGGATGTTGGGAATTATTATTGTTGCTTATTGTATTTAGATCTTTAGAAGCTTAATCTGTATCTTTTACGCCTTTTTGTAAGTGCTGCCAGATTTTTCTTTAAAGTGTCCAGGTAATCAATTATTGTTGACTGCTCTTGTTCAATTTTTCTTGCTATCTTATCTTTTAGCTTTCTAGGAACCTTTTTTGCTAGTTGGCAGTTTTTATTTTCTCTAGAGAGCTACTGAGTTCTAGCCATGTCTAAGATTTTTAATTTTTCGTGTAAGTTTTACATCCCAGGCTGGTATTACCAATTCTGTCCCTGACTTCTTCTTTGGTCAAAATTATTTTGTTTATTTGGTTCCAAGATTGATACAGCGGCCCAGTAGGCAAGTTGACATATAGGTATAGTTGTTCCAAGTGTAACCTATTTTTGTAAGAATGACAAAACAGGTTATCATTGCCTTACGTAAATAGTTTTTAAATTGGTTTGAAACCCCAAAATTAACAATTAAAGTGATATTAATCAGATCTATAACCAAATATAAATATATGAAAAAAAATTATAAACATTTTCATTTAAATAAATATGTTTTCAATAACATAAGTATTTACCTGAATCTTTTTGACGCCATTGCTAGCATTATTATTAAATAAACCAAATAAAACTTTGTTAAAAAAAACGCTTAATATCGCATACTTGTACAAGCATATATAATATTATATAGAGTGTTACGGGATCTATAAATACAGGCTCTGTTACGCGATCTATAAATACAGGCTCGGTTCGTAACCGAGTCAGTCGGAGTCCAGAGCTTGTAGCAGACAGTTCGGCTTGATACCGGGAGATCGCCAAGGTACGGCGCTCCCAGGTTTAGTCTTAGGCAGTTGGCCGTATTTATAGACCCCGTGCAAGTGTTATCGGGTAGAACGCGGGTAGCCAAGGATTTGGGCCCCTGTTGTGGAAAAGTTGTTTGTTTATTTTTGTTTGGAAACTGTGAGGAGTTGGAAGATTGCCGGAGTACGGCACTTTAGAAAATCGTAACATCTGGGGAGTTAAGGAAACAGGGAGAGCCTCTTAGAAAAGTTGGCCCCTGATTTCATTTATTTATTTTGTTTGTTTGTAATCCTACAGGGAGAGCCTCTTAGAAAAGTTGGCCCCTGATTTTATTTTCTATTTATGTTGAATTATTTAGAATCACAGGGAGAGCCTCTTAGAAAAGTTGGCCCTTGCAGAGATTTATTTTGGTTTCAGGTACGGAACAAGGACGCTGTCGCATTGCACTAGGCTGATTGGCACCTTGTTTCCAACGGGCACCGTGGGTAAGATTACACGGTTTATGGTACAGGACGCTGTCGCTTCTGAGGAAGTTGATTGGCACCTGTCGCGCGCGCGGTGGATACGTGGAAGAGGGAAAGCTACGAAGAAGGTGACGAAGAAGTAAGGGACACCGTTCTCCTAGGACTAGGAGGTTTTACTGGCACGCTGAGACTGAGGTTTAGAAAGAGTTGTTTGGGAGTAAGGGCGGTGCACCGGAACTGTTGGGAGAGTCGCCGGAAGGGAGCCGCATCGAAGGTGCTGCACTAGGTGCCGCCTCTGCGATCCACCGGGGCTCTAGTTGGCTGAGAGTTAGCAGGAAGTAGGAGATAGTAGAAAGGAAGGTATCTAAATCCGGCCGAACCGCGGTGGAAGTCGGACAACGGAAGGAGCCGCGTCGTAAGCGCGAGTCGGGAAGAAAGTGCACTAGGTGCTATTAGTGAGGAACACCAGTCCCGGAACTGACTGGGACTTTACAGGAGTGGAATTGGGAGAACCAGGAAACGGGTGGAAGTACCCGGAACTACGGTGGAACCTGGGTTCGAAAGAAAGACAGATAAATTTAACATTATGATACGAACACCACCAAGAGGGACACAGAACCCGTGCAATAGCCGGGAGACGACACAAAGGAAAGGAGACCAAGGGTCAGGTACCACATCCGTGTCTGGAGACGCCGGCCTGGGCATGGATCGTGATGAGGCCCTACACCTTCATCGGGGTAAAGGTAGAGGAGTCCTGTTCCCGCAGAACGAGCTAGCTGGCGCAATACCCAGGACTAGACGTCACAGTGAGGGTGACATACCTGGAGGAGAACCATACCTACCTTATACCGCATATAAAAAGAAGAATAACGAATATTATTTCCCCGATGGAGACAGCTCGGTTCGTAACTGAGTCAGTCGATGGCAGACCTTCAGTAGAGTCACATCTCGGCTTGATACCGGGAGACCGCCGAGGTACGGCGCTCCCAGGTTTAGTCTTAGGCAATTAGCCGTTTTTATAGACCCCGTATAAGTGTTATCGGGTAGAACGTGGGTAGCCAAGGATTTGGGCCCCTGTTATAGAAGAAGTTGTTTTTTTTGTTTGCAACTGTGGGATACCGGAAGATTGCCGAAGTACGGCACTTCCAGGTTTTAAGAAAGAAATCGTTTTGTTTATTTTTGTTTGGTAACTGTAAGGCGCTGGAAGATTGCCGAAGTACGGCACTTCCAGGATTTAGAAAATCGTAACATCTGGAAAGTTAGAGAAAACAGGGAGAGTCTCTTGGACAGTTGGCCCCTGGATTAGTTTGTTTCAGGTACGGAACAAGGACGCTGTCGCATTGCACCAGGCTGATTGGCACCTTGTTCCCAACAGGCACCGTGGGTGAAAATACACGGTTTTCGGTACAGGACGCTGTCGCTTCAAGGGAAGTTGATTGGCACCTGTTGCGCGCGCGGTGGGTACGTAGGAGAAGGAAAACTACGAAGAAGGTGACAAAGAAGTAAAGGACACCGTGCTCCTAGGACTAGGAGGTTTTACCGGTACGTTAGGGTCGAGGTTTAGAAGAGTTGTTTTGGGAATCAAGGGCGGTGTGCGCCCGGAACTGTTGGGAGAGCCGCCGAAAGGGAGCCGCAGCGAAGGTGCTGCACTAGGTGCCGCCTCTGCGATCCACCGGGGCTCTAGCTGACTGAGAGTTAGCAGGGAGTAAGAAATAGTGACGAGGAAGGTATCTAAACCCGGCCGAACCGCGGTGGAATTCGGACAACGGAAGGAGCCGCGTCATAAGCGCGAGTCACGGAAGAAGTGCACCAGGTACTGAAGAAGATCAACACCGTGTGCGGATTGAGCTGTAAGTTTGCAGGAAGGACAAGAGGAGTATAAGGAATAAAACTACACCCCGCCGAGCGTCGGTGGGTGATTGGTTTGGGAGATAGCCGCACTTGGAGTGTGTGCAGACGAAGGAAGTGCACTAGGTGCTATTATTAGGGGACACCAGTTACGGAATCGACTGGGATTTTACAGAAAGGGAATTGGAAGAACCAGGAAGCGGGTGGAAGTACCCAGAACCACGGTGGAACCTGGGTTCTCTAGGAAGATAGAGAAACTTAACATCATGCTACGGACACCCCCAAAAGGGACACATAACCCGTGCAATAGCCGGGAAACAACACAAGGAAAGGAGAACCAAGGGTCAGGTACCACATCCGTGTCTGGAGTCGCCGGCCTGGGCATGGATCGTGATGGTGCCCTACAGCTTCATCGGTGTAAAGGTAGAGGAGTCCTGTTCCCGCAGAACGAGCTAGCTGGCGCGATATCCAGGACCAGGCGACGCAGTGAAGGTGATATACCTCGCGTAGCACCTGGAGGAGAACTATACCTACCTTATACCGCATATCACACGAAGGATACCCCATGTTATTTCCCCGATGGAGACATGTCGCCCAACTTAAGGGGCACCAATTCTCGGAGGGTTGTGAACCCAGAACACCGGATTCCCGAGAATTCGGACCGAGTAAAGGCGGATTATCCACGACCAGATGGTGAACCGGCACACCATCATTATAAGAGGCAAAAGCAACCCCGGATAGGAGAGGAATTTATGAATATTGAAGGAATAGACTTTGAAAGGCAGGCTGAAGGACCCATGCTACAGAACACCAGTGGGGAACCAAGGCTCAGAGTAGCCTAGACTATTACTCAAGAGAACAAGTTAGGAATCGCAATATATTAGACGAATTAAATACACGATTAGAGACAGGATATAGACAAACAAAAAAGGAAAAGGAAATGGAGCCCAAGGAAGAGAAATACGTACGATTAAGAAGAAAGTTAATTATTTCTGATACTTCTAAGGACTCAGATGAAGAAGGAACACAAATATCTAAAGAAAGAAGGTGAAGTATAGTATTAAGAGGCCCGGAGAAACAGAACCAGGATGTCATAAATGACTTCCTGGCACAGTTTACACGAACGATGGAGAACTTGGTTACACAACAAAGGGATTTTATTGCTGTCACACCGCATTATTCGGGCGAGGACACAGAAGACCCGGGATTATTCTTACGCAACATGGAGGAGTATTGCAGACAAAGCAGGTTACCAAAACATCAATGGCATCGCGCTGCATTTAAGCAATTACGAGGACAAGCCGCACGAAAAATGTGCATGTATGCTGGCGAGGGTACCGACTGGAAACAATTCCGGACGGTACTACTCCGGAGCGATATCGATACACGAAATAGACTACTGGCGGAGCTCTACGGAGCCGAACAGAAAAACAAGAAACGGCTGGTTTTCTTATTAAGGAGCTGGAAGATTGGATTGCCATGTTACCGGAGACCACAGAAAAGGATTTAGTGCGCCTATTGATCGAACGCGTCAAGCCAGAAATTAGGGGACCTTTAAGATCGTTCCATTGCAAAACCATGGACGAACTGATTGCAGCCGCAACACAATTGGAGGCCGATTGGGAGGCTATGATGCGAGCTCATGAAGAACGGTTTGGCAGAGCTAGGAACCAACCCGAACAACGACGTTTTGATCAAAGTAGACAAAACCAGAACCGTCATCAAGGGAACCGTTACCAAGGAAACAATCAGGGAAGTTTTAACCGCCCTGGTCCCAACCCTAGATTAGAAGTTAAATGTTACGAATGTGGAGGCCCACATTATAAAGTAAATTGCCCACAGCTAAACTCAAGACCAACCAGATTAGCTATTAAACCCAAACCTATCATCGAAGAACAACCCGCGAATGATGAGGTCCAGATAGCAGATCAACCTATAAATAAACCACCCGTGGAGCTCTATTTCTACGATGGGGATTTATGCGATATTGATGGGAGCGACGAGCTGGCGCTAGCTGTCGTACAAGGCTTACACGAACAAATATATGGGCAGTACATGTATCCCGACCAAGACCTGGACAAACTAGAAGAAGGCAACGCCCTAGACGTAGAGGACGGCATTAACGAAGGAAACGAAGTGGCCGACGACGAAGAAGAATTTGATGAGGAACCACAAGAGAAAGGTTTTTTGACACCCGCACAAGTGTGCGAGGTATATAAGGATCTCATAGCGAAATTAAACAAGGAAACAACGACCACGACCACGGAAGCCAGCAAGACAGAAGAACTAGCGGTATTAGAACCTCTGGAGACACCGGGTACCAAAGTAACAGAAGTAGAAAGTCAGGAGGAAAACACGCCCGCAGCAGAGGAGCAAACTTCAGGAAGCTCCGACTTCCCGATTTACTCCCAAGAATTCGACAGCGAACATGATGATTCAGAACCGGACAAGGAGTTAGTACCATATGTTGCTGAGAAATCAACCAGAGTAACCCATCGTAATGACGGCTGGATTGTGTAGGCAGTTGAAGAAAGATACAGACCTGACGACCCCTTGAGTGTGTATGGTGGGGTCATTACACAGTTATACATCAGACCACCGGATCCAGGACCTAGTATAGGCCCGGACGGTATACCCAACCGGATCCTACCTAACCCTATACCAAGGACGGCGAAGATCCACGAACTCACTCCGCTACCCACAGAGCCGGAACGCAATTTCTCGGATGAGTTCCCACTCACGCAACCCGACCCACCTGACCATGCTATCAGACCAAGGGCAATTGAGGCCAAGCCTTCGTGGGAAGAACCTGGACCAATACCAATGAATCACCAGATCCGCTGACTCAGGAGAGTCCTGAGCTGTTGCCGCGAGCCCTAGGCAAACGCAAAACGCCCGCTCGACCATCAGCAACGCCGCCACTTGAGCCACCTGATCCAAAGAAACAGCGAGAAGAACCAGCTGACCCCAGGGCACCATCTGGAGAACCACCGCCCAAGGGTACACCATCCAAAGCAGGACCGACGCGACCATCTAGGATCCCGGTCCAGACGCGCAGCACCACGTCTCGCAACACCGAGAGACCTGGTCCAGCTAATTCTGGCGTCAAGAAAAAACAAGGTCCACCAGTACCAGACCCGGAGCCGGAACCACCAGACCCGAAAGTGACAATACCTGAATGTGACAAAAGTGTTAGTGCGAAAAGCGGCCGAAAGGCAAAAGAGACGCCAAAGAGTGCTCTACGAACTAGTCGCTAGTTCGTGAAGTACACTGACGCTCCGAGAGTGCTGTGAACAAACGGACATCGTTATCCGGATGTGAGTTAGTTTGTAGGTTAGTGTATAAGAACGGACATCGTTATCCGGATGTGAGTTAGTTTGTAAGTTAGTGTATAAGTACGGACATCGTTTTTCCGGATGTGAGCTAGTTTTAAGTTAGTTTTAAGTTTAGCTTGTAAGGATTATTGTAACCAGTAGTTTTTAAGTTTCTTGGTGACGCGGCATAGCATTGCACTTTGCTACTTGCCGCCCAAGACAGGCATGTAAATAGTTAGGGTAGTTTTAGGATTTCTTGGTGACACGGCATAGCAGTTGCTACCTGCCGCCCAAGACAGTATTGTAACAATTAGGTACCTGCCGCCCAAGACAGTTTGTTAGGATATTAAGATAAGTTAGGAGCAAGTAGGAACTAAGGGACTTGCCAGGGAAAAATTCATCTAGGGACTAATATTAAGTTTTCGTTTTGGTAGTACAGGAATTAAAATTATAAAATAGGGAACACAAACTAAAAATGTTTTTCTGAGATTTAGGGAATACTTTAGAACAAAAGTCAAAATTGTAAAGGTAATTCTTCCTTGCAGTTTGTTAACAATTTTAAGGGGTTTAAAGTTAAGGGAATTCTTTGAGGCAGAAACCACTATTTTAAGATAGGAAAAAGAATGTAAACTTAGCAGTAACAGAGTTCAGGTTTAAGATAGACTAGTATGGGATTAATAAGTACGAGTCACCGGTCAGAAAAGGATTTTAAAGGGGAATGAAGTAATTGGTAGTTTTAAGCAAAGTTTCGCGGAGGGCAGCGGGATCCTTCGGAGCATAAGCGGGAGTTCTCATGGAAGGGCTGTCGCGTAACTTGTGCTAATGGCAGGTAGCCAGGAAGGGGTGAATTATGTAGTTTTTTCTGGAGAATTTAAAGTATGACCAAGGGTGAACTCCGAAAGTAAACGGTGCTAGAAGTTGAAGTTTTATAAGTTGTTTAAGAGCTAAGTTTATAATCTAAGTGGGGTGGAACGACCCAGGTTTATGAAGCAAAGTGGGGTGGAATAACCCAAGTTTTGTTTTTTTTTTTGTGAAAGTCTAAGTGGGAAAAATAAGGGAATAAGTTAAAGATTTAGTAAAAGAAGCAGGGAAGAATTATCTAAGAAAAGGGACATGGTTATTTTTCTAATGGAGACATATTAAGAGGCAAATTACTAATTTTATTTTTATTCTTTGGAAAACAGAACCAGTTGATAAGTAGTTAAGTTATAGGGTTAATTTTTATGTTTGAAAAATGTTAGGGAATTTAAGGATTTTAGTTTTGTTAAAATTTAGGAATTGCACACTGTAAGTTCTACCCTAAGTGGGGTGGAATATTACCGAGTTCGATCTTCAGGAATGCTTAAAAGAATAAGAATGTAAAGATGGGCGTAGCTCATTTAGTTAGTATTTAGTTATAGACCGTAACACTAGGCTTAGGGTAGTTTTTAAGGTTTAGGATTAGGGAGAACTTTTGTTAAAAGATTTGTGAGTTCTTGAATAAAGAGCCGCAAATCCTCTTTCACCCCGCATTCTACCCTAAGTGGGGTGGTGTTACGGGATCTATAAATACAGGCTCGGTTCGTAACTGAGTCAGTCGATGGCAGACCTTCAGTAGAGTCACATCTCGGCTTCATACCGGGAGACCGCCGAGGTACGGCGCTCCCAGGTTTAGTCTGAGCCAGTTGGCCGTATTTATAGACCCCGTATAAGTGTTATCGGGTAGAACGCGGGTAGCCAAGGATTTGGACCCCTGTTATAGAAGAAGTTGTTTTATTTGTTTTTTTTTTTGTTTTCAACTGTGGGATACCGGAAGATTGCCGAAGTACGGCACTTCCAGGTTTTAAGAAAGAAATCGTTTTGTTTATTTTTGTTTGGTAACTGTAAGGCGCTGGAAGATTGCCGAAGTACGGCACTTCCAGGATTTAGAAAATCGTAACATCTGGAAAGTTAGAGAAAACAGGGAGAGCCTCTTGGGCAGTAGGCCGCCCCTGGATTAGTTTGTTTCAGGTACGGAACAAGGACGCTGTCGCATTGCACCAGGCTGATTGGCATCTTGTTCCCAACAGGCACCGTGGGTGAAAATACACGGTTTTCGGTACAGGACGCTGTCGCTTCAAGGGAAGTTGATTGGCACCTGTTGCGCGCGCGGTTGGTACGTAGGAGAAGGAAAACTACGAAGAAGGTGACGAAGAAATAAAGGACACCGTGCTCCTAGGACTAGGAGGTTTCACCGGTACGTTAGCGCCGGTTCCAGGCAGTTGTTTTGAGAATCAAGGGCGGTGTGCGCCCAGAACTGTTGGGAGAGCCGCCAAAAGGGAGCCGCATCGAAGGTGCTGCAGTAGGTGCCGCCTCTGCGATCCACCGGGGCTCTAGCTGACTGAGAGTTAGCAGGGAGTAAGAAATAGTGACGAGGAAGAAGTGCACCAGGTACTGAAGAAGATCAACACCGTGTGCGGATTGAGCTGTAAGTTTGCAGGAAGGACAAGAGGAGTATAAGGAATAAAACTACACCCCGTCGAGCGTCGGTGGGTGATTGGTTTGGGAGATAACCGCACTTGGAGTGTGTGCAGACAAAGGAAGTGCACTAGGTGCTATTATTAGGGGACACCAGTTACGGAATCGACTGGGATTTTACAGAAAGGGAATTGGAAGAAGATAGAAAGACTTAACATCATGCTACGGACACCCCCAAAAGGGACACATAACCCGTGCAATAGCCGGGAAACAACACAAGGAAAGGGACCCAAGGGGTCGGGGTACCACATCCCGTGTCTGGAGTCGCCGGCCTGGGCATGGATCGTGATGGGGCCCTACAGTTTCATCAGAGGTAAAGGTAGAGGAGTCTATTCTGAACGAGCTAGCTGGCGCGATATCCAGAATAGGCGTACAGTGAGGGTGATATACCTCGCCGTAGCACCTGAAGGAGAACTATACCTACACTTATGCCACCATATCTTTGAGAATACCCATATTTATTTCCCGATGAGACAAAGAGCAATTAAAACATATTTTTTAAAATATTTAAAGAAAAACCGCTAGATCAACAACCATTCTTTACAATTTTCAATATTGATTACTGGGTATAACCATTATATTCAATGACAAAATTTTATGATAATAGAAAAAAAATATTTTTTTTGCGATAATAAAAGATACATATTTAGATAAGGTTAAAAGCAATTTAAATTTTAGATAATAATAAAGTTTAACAAAAAAAACTATAAAGTGTTTAGTTTTAAAATTCATCGTAAAGTTTTAAAAAACAAGGAAAGGTAGAACCTGTTATTAACAGCATTTGAAAGGAAATGGCTGTTCGATGACGTATCTTGCAAGAGCCAAGCTTTGTTTTGTCACCGTGTTGAATTTTAACATACATAACTTGCGAATTTTCAGATGAGCAATCCAGAACAAACAAAATGGTTAATATAATTGTAGCAGGCCAGGCAGCCCAACAACTGGTTTTCCCCTTGATACGGTGTCTGCTAAAGGAGCACGAGCATCTCCACACACCGAAGTACCAATACTAATAGTTTCATAGAAAATCAAAGAAAAATTTCTTTGAAACGTGGCAACATAGCGACCAGAGTGATAGGGTAATCACATTGAGACGATATCAGTAAAGTCAACAGAAACGGTTTTAGTTAAGCAGCCGAAACGTGGAAAAGGCCAGCGTTGCCAGAATTATAACCATATCAAGAATCACTGAACCGATCTCTATTTAAAAAATAATTGACAAAAGTTAATAATTATCTGTAATACTAATATTTTGAAGGAAACTAACAAGAAAAAACAACTTTTAGGTTTAAACGCTACACAAGTCCATGTCCTTAATTAAATATTCTGTCAGCGTGTTATTTGCTCTTTTAATCATATGGTTTGTTGTCGACCTAAATTGTAATTTTGGTATTTTATCTCGATAGTTTGAATCGCTACCATTAAGTTGTAATAAGTTAGTTTGAAATACTACTTGCCATCTTTCATTCTCTTGGTTAGAAGTTGCCGAAGGTGATTGTATCGATGGTGCTCTACACTCCTCAGGTTCTTGCTCTTTGGGCTCATCTTATTCTATTTCTCTGTGGTCTCTTTCTCGTCTCACCTCTTCTCGGATTGGTTTTATTGTGGCCTGAGGCAGAAGATTGTTGCATTTTTTGGTCAGACAGATTGGTAAATTGTGGAAGAGTTGTTACAAATTATGATGCAGTCTTGTTCGGTACATAGTCAGGTCAATCTCAAGTGCCGTGACTCGAAAGTAGGAGCGTACGAATTGTTTATTTAGGTCACTAGTCCACCTCATTTGTTGTACAGGTCCCTGCCAGGTGGGTGCAGCTCGCTGCTGCACAACACTTCTGACTAGTGAGTAATCCGTTCTTGCCATTCTTTTGGTTCCTTCTCAAAGGGCGGTGCCACTTGCTTTACCCTTCCCTTCTTCAAGCTAAATTGACAGGAGTAACTATTTGAGACGCTTCACTGCCTTAGGTCCCTTATTATTACAATTATTATTAACACATTTTCCTTCATGCCCTCCAAAATGTCGACAATGAGGACAACAAATCGCATGTTATTTCGGATAGAGCCTCCGAAGTTCACCAAAAAGATCTTAATATTTGGTTTGTTTCTTCCGTTCCTTTATATTAATGTTAGTTTTCGCTAGAGCGGAGAACTTAATCACATACATAGAGTTATTGATTTTATCAAAAAGAACGATATCAGGTTTATTCGCGCGAATTTGATGCGTAATCGGAAACGCATAATTCCAATATATACGACAGTTGTTTTTGCCACTACTGCCTCAATATCACTAAAAGCAAATTGCAGAATTACTACAAGTAATTGTTCGTCGTTTGGATCTATTGCAAATCTGAAAAGTCTGTTTCGAAGTGCGTTGTCCGCTTGTGCGATATTGTGAGACTTTATGTAAGACTGTGACTGAGATAAAATTGATGTTTACTAATCTTTCTGGTTATTTTTCATTGACGTTTTTGGGGACAATCTCGTTTACCATATCCACCGCAGACTGGTTCTGTTCTGAATCCTAGATAGGCCTCCTTTTGTTTTGAAGTTCTAACATAACCAGAGCGGTTAAGATACGCTACATAGTCTCCACCAATTTGAGGCCTCTTGTAGGTGGCTGTTGATGCCCGCAACCTTTTCAAGCTCGCTGTACACTCTTGCTTGGATTGTTCATGTTCGGTAGCACCAGGAACAATGCCAAGTATTGTCCTCGAGACCACACTTGCTACTTAAACCTGTCATTGAAAAAAGCATTTTTTAGAATATTTATTTATTGGTTTTTGGCATTTTTATTTAATCAAAAACTAAAATAGGTTATAGCTGCTAGGACGAGACTTCAACAGTTTGAGTGTAACAGCATTAAAATTCCTATCGACAATAGCTTTCGTTGAATATATGCCGACATCATCTGCTTTAAAACAGTGGCATTAAATATTTTACACCCTCTACCATTTATACTCAAATTTCAAGAATATTTTTAAGGGGCAATAAGGTGTAAGTACGCATAGTAAAATCAGTGGAACCTACAGTCTTCTTAATTAGCGCCATTTTACGCGACTGGACACAACCGACATAACTGAAAATTATTTTTTCTTAACTAAAACTATATAAATTTAGATTCCCCAGTTAGTTTTTCGGAATTTAACGTAAAATATTGAAAATGGTAGATATATTTATCATTGGAAGTATTTGTATTACTAGAATCATCTAGAACAATGAGTGTTTTTTTTATAAAGTTTGTCCCCGAATATATAGTTGTAACAATTCCTCTACTTTGAATTTGTTTTAGTTTTGGCGGGTTAGTTTAAACAAATCAATTACTTACGAACTAAAGAGTACTATAATGCAAAATATTATTTTAATATTTTATTTTTGTGTTTTTAAAAATTTAAGGCTCTGATTAAAACAAATTATTATTATGTAACAAACAGGCGATTTTTTTAACCTCACCTTTAAACCAAAATTGGTTGTTTTAACCTAAAAGTAAGGGTTGTAATTAATTTTAGTTTTGGAAAAGATTAGTTTATTCTTATTAAAACATCAGAAAAAGCTTTCTATAAGTTTGCTTTTACTTCCAAAGTAAAATAAAAAGAAGGCTCTTGTGCAAACAGATGTATAAACAATTTGGCCCATGTTTGTACATAAAATCTCACTTTCCAAACTGCCTCCGTTTTTCTTTGTATGTTTATCAGGTTATTATTTTTTACAATAGTTGATGCTTTATCTACCGGTTTATTTAAAAAAAAAATACAAATGTTTAAAGTTAGTAGTGTATTATTTTTATTAAAGTCAATACATCATTATTGTTTTAGAACATATTACGATTTTAAATGTATAGTTCAAGCAAATTAAAAACTTGATAAAAAAAGATATAAATCCGTTAACAATTTTTTTTTTGTTTAATTAGGTTAAAAATTTTTACCATTTATTTTGCGGCGTCCAAATTAAAATTTACTGGCATAGACGGCTGCTGGTAAACTGGGTCCCGGTGGGTAGCCAAATAAATATATATTTTCATAACCATTTATTAAAATTTTTATTACAATTAATACATAATTATTGTTTTAGAACATATTACGATTTTAAATGTATAGTGCAAGCAAATTAAAACTCAATAAAAAAAAGATATAAACCCGTTAACAATTTTTTTTTAACGATTAGGTTAAAATTTTTTGTCATTTATTTTGCGGCGTCCAAATTTAAATTTACTGGCATAGACGGCTGCTGGTAAACTGGGTCCCGGTGGGTAGCCAAATAAATATATATTTTCATAACCATTTATTAGTGTACAAAATGCTTTTCAGACATCCTAATTAGCTATAGCTCTCATTTATGAATGTGGTAGTAAATAATAATCATATAAAAATAAAATTATCAAGTTATTTCCACATTATCTATTCTATGTATTTTATTTAGTTTAATTGACTTATGTATATATTTACTTCAACTATAAGTAGATCTTTGTACTATTTTGAAGTGAGAAAAGAAAACAGCAATTACTTATAAACAACTATTGGCATAGTTTTTAAAAAACTTGAAACTGGGCGACTAGTCGTAGACTTGTACAAATAAGAAATGCAAATCGTTTGTTGTTAGTTCTGGTTATAATATTTAAAAAATAATCATTATATAATATGTTAAAGTTATATTTTAATACTTGCTATATTTTATTAATTAGTTTACAAAAATAGTTTTATGTAAATACAAGGGACTCGGTCTATAGTCGGAGAGCCCATGATACATGTTTCATGAAGTGTTTAATTCATATAGAAATTTTACATAGTTGTTTCGATAGAATAGATAAAAAAAAACTGTTGCCCATTGTTAAACCCCGAAAAATGACGGTATTGACTTTTTGCAAATATTTTTTAATATACAGTATGTCGCGGATGCGGGCGATTAAGAGGACAAATGGACCAAAAATTGAAAGATACGAAAAAAAGTTATTCTTGATAAAAAGTCTGCTTGTCAAAAAAAAATATGAACTACAATAAGAAACTAGATTCTTTTTCGCATACAGGGCGTCTCAAAAATGCAAAAATCTAAAATCACACAATAGCAAACAGTCGTTTTTTTTGGCCTTTTGACATGAAATAATAAATAAAAAATTTGCTCCAAATTTTTGTCTAAACTGATTTCAGAAATTAATGAGGAAAATTTAAATTTACGAAAATAATAAAAAATTGCAAGTATGCGTTTTACATTTACATTTTTTTTATATTTTACATTATTTCCATTGTATATTTATTTTCATTAATGTTTAGTAACTTAAAGGTATGATTCAAGTAAAAGTAGTAAAATGCGTACTTCCAAAAGTGATGATTTTTTAAAAATTTCTCCTAAATTCAAATTTTCTTCAGTAAATTCGAAATCAGGTTAAGAAGTAAATTTAAAGCAAGTTTTTTATTTATTATTTTACGTTAAAAGGCCAAAAAATTACTGTTTGCTCTTGTTCGATTTTGTTTTTACATTTTGAGACGCCCCTATATAATAAGAATCTATTTTTCTCATTGTAGTTCATATTTTGTCGACAAGCAAAATATTTTATGAAGAATTACTTTTTTTTCGTACCTTTCAATTTTAAGTTCATTTGTCCATCCTGCTAACCGCATCCGCGGACATACAAAGATGTTGATTTTTTAAATTTTTCCTAAATTCAAATTTTCTTCAGTAGGTTCGGAATCAGGTTAAAAAGTAAATTTGGAGCAAGTTTTTTATTTAATATTTCACGTTAATAGGTATAATAGAAATCTATTTTTTCATTGTAGTTCATATTTTTTCGTCAAGCAGAATTTTTTTTTCAAATCTTTTAATTTTTGGTTCATTTGTACTCTTGTTAACCGCATCCGTGGACATACTGTATATAATTAAGAAGCTACTTAAATTTTAGCATGAACCAATTTTATTTTAATGTTTAGGGAATACAACTCTGGATGATTTTGTTCAAAAATTAACCCACTCCAAAAGTAATTTTAGTTGTAAGATTAAACTAACCCTACTTTTCAATGGTTTTTGTTAACGTTCGAATCAAACAATTTTTGGAAAAAAAATTCCATTCTTTTCTAGACACGCAGTACCTGGTGTACCCAGGTAGGTCAAACAATCAGTCAATTACTTACTCATATATGTCTACACCACTAAAATCTACTTACTGTGCCAAAGCAAAAGTAAAACTTTATTTTATTGTTTCTGACCGGTTTTTGTCGTTGTTAATATCACTTTAATTCATGCCTTATAACAATGGTCTAATATTAATTTTTTTTTCCGGAATTTTTCCTAAAAATTGCCGATCTACTCAATTGCAAGGCATTCATTTTATCAGTGTTATATTTTAATTCATATCTAACTATTAAGTTATTATTACTTTTACGGTTTTTCTAAACTAAAGTATAATTTATAATGTTTTAAATGTTCTTCTTGTTGTTTTCGTTTTGATAAAGTTGTTCTTTTTTAAGTTGTCATTTAAATATAAATAGATATGCATATTTATTTTACTCTTTTTAACTTGTTGTTTCTACCTAAAATAGTTTACATGGCAGATGATGTATTTATGCATTTTTAACAGCCTTAAAAAGAGTTTATATGGACATAAGTAATGGAAAAAATAATAAAAAATCGCTGATTTTTGTGAAAAGCATTTATCGAGCCAGACTTAACAAATGATATCAAACATTTATTTAAATCTAAACAAGGACACAGATCTTGGTTTTGGTTAAAAAAAAACACATACAATTTGTTGTAAAACCTGTATGATCAAAAACAAAAAAAAGTTTATTTAGGTGCTAAAATAGAAAAAGAGGTTTATATTTAAGAAACAAATTCTGTTTAAAGGTAATTTTAGCTAAAGCGAGAAGAAGACATGTTTTTAGCCAAAGTTTAAAATGACTTAAATGTTTTAAAACAACATTCTATGATGTAAGAAGTAAAATCGAGGATAAGAAGTTTTATAACAGACATTTTTAAAACTCGTCATAGTCGCAGGGTTTTGCGTTTACCGTTCTAATATTGTTGTTATATTTTTAATCCCGGAAAACATAATATGCGGCATTGCTAAATGGACTACGTAAGAAAAAAAATCCAAAATAAAATTTACCATAATAGTATATTTCATTACCAGTACGGAAATGACGATTTTTGCGTGCGCGCGTGACAAATTCGGGAAGTCATGCAAGAACGGAAAAATCCATTTCTGGACGTGTAATGAACGATATTTTTTATTATACTTAGGTACCTGAAAACAACATAAACAAAAAACATCGCCAAAAATGATTTAAGAAAATTGCGATTATTTATTTTTATTTTTAAAACAGTAAAACAAATTAACAAAAAAAAATCAGTTAATTAAATCTAAGAAAATTAATTTTGGACGGAACCGTTATGATAAATGGTTATATATATTTATTGTACAGTTCGTATTATTGTTGAAGCTCAATCCCTTTTGTATTTCTTTTTGTTGAACTAAAGATGTTGAAGCGGAGTGTTCGTGTATGTTTTGGTTCTCTTGATTGAGTGTTACAGATTTTGTAGTTTCCAAGTTACAAGGCCCAAACAACTTTTGGGATACTTTAATTTCTCTTTGTATGGACTCCTCTATATATCCTTCTGCTACATTGGAAGAAAGCCATCCTCCGTGTCTTTTCAAAATGAGCAAATCACCGCCGCTTTCTACCAACATGGTAGCCGAAGAACGCCTTAGCCTATGTCCGGTATATTCTTCGTGATTTTTTAGTTTTAAGTATTTTGCAACAAGTTTTGGAATACCACTGATAGTATGGCACCCAACATGTTGAGCATAACACCTTTGTTTTCGGTATGCAACAAATAATCTTCTACTCTCCATATTTTTAGGGCGGAGATCTGCGTATTTACGGTAAAGTGTACAGAGATTAAATTTGCAATTTTCATTGGTAATGGTAAAACTTCTTAACCTGTGAGTTTTTCCATCTCGTAAGAGCACGACAAGGAAACACCCATTATCTTCCACATTGTCTAAACTCAAACGTATTAAATCATCTCTGCGGCATGCGCCGAAGATGCCAAACACTAAAATTATTTTTGCTGGTAGATATTGTCCATCTGAACCTTCACATAAAAATTTGGTTACTGGTTCTGATGTAAGAACCTTGGATTTCTTTGGTACATATCCCACAGCTTGTCGTTTCAAAAAAGCAATAGTTTTTGGATATTGGTTGTGAGTATTTTCTTTTATTGCCAAACAACTCTTTAACATGGAGAATCGACTCCATAAGGTGGATGACTTCATAGATTTGGCTTTTTCAGAAAAATAAACTAAGAGAATATCGTCACTCACAATTTTGATCTTTTTCTGAGTCCGCCATTCTGTAACAATGTGATATTAATGTTCATATCTTAACCTGGATTTCACTGGTATTAAATCTACACTCACTTCTGCCGCTTGTTGTAATATAATATCGGGAATATCCGGATTTTCTTCCAAATCTGAATTCATTTTTTAAAAATGGCATAAATTTCACTGACCGAAAATAAAATATGTCATTAATAAATAAATCGTTGTTATGAACAGTTTCCATGGATGGATTTTTGTATAAGCGCACGGAAGCAGGGATTGGGGAAAAAAAAATCCGTGCGCTGTTCTAAAAATGTCATATTTACTGTATTTTATACACAGTTGAAAATGAAGTATTTTAAGGTAAGTATAATAAAAAAGTGTTAACTTTTATAAAATAAGGGACTAAAAAAGTGGACAAGTAGGTACGGGTCTGAGTACGTTAATCACGTAGTAGCGAAAAAGTAAAATTTTAGAAAATAATGGTGGTGCTATGCCATTATTCAGCAGTGGGTTATTGGTTATATCTTCGTTTTGTTATCCCCAATATTATTGGGGATAACAAAAAATTTATTATTATTTTAAAAGCAGCTTATTTGTTATCGCTATTATCTACATTTGTTATAGCTACTTGTAAATAAATTGTGACGAACCTTTTCCTATTTCTTTGATCGCTAAATAATACGCAAATATTGATCTAAATAAAAATAAAGATCTATTTAAGGTTAGGGTTTGTGGCCCACAACGTAATATAACGTTACGTTTTCGTAACTTTATATGTTTTTAATTTAAATACAGGATTCAATAATAAAAATCCCTTTATACCTTCTCGTTCTCTCAAAATTTCAACCAATTAAAAAAAATCTATATAAGTTAGGTATAAAGACTTCAATAGTTAGTTAGGTATTAAGGGCGGTAAGTGTAGTTTACCGATCGAAGAACGACGCGACAACAGATTAAGGCCGTAGGTACTACACTTAACGCCCAAAGTACCTATTACGTTTTATGCATAATCGGACGTTCTCAGTTCAAAAAGAAATTATTTTTAAATGGCATTCGTTTTACATTTTTTTTAATAAACAGTCTGCCCCCGTATAACATTCTCAAAGTTGGCTGGACTCATACTAGACTAAGTACCAAAACCATCCTAAATTAAGCATTGTTGTTTAACCTGGTGGACAAATTACTTACCGCCTTAGGACGGTAAATTCAACTTACTTCCCGAAAATGCGGGCGGTTAGTTAAATTTACCGCCCGATCGTGCATAAAAATAATTTTAAGGTTATTTTTCTGTCAGTTTTAAGTTTTACGAATAATTATATTTATCTCGAAATAAAGGGAACCTCCCTGTATCACGTTGTTTCGTAAATAATATATTATTATTGGTTTTTTATTGAAAATCTATTTTTAGGTTCTATTTTTATTTTCTTTTAAGTAATTTTATAATGCCTCTTACATTTTTTCATATTATTTGGAATCGTGTTTGCTTAATATAAGAAAAACCAACTGCCCTATACATCTTGGTAAATACTTAGATGTCTGCTATAATAAAAATTAGCGGCGTCGGCGTCTGGATTTCTGTCCCAAATATTACTAAAAATTCCTACTGTGCGACCTCGAGTCCAAAGATAAAAATATGTTATCTAATTATTTAAAAGATGTTACTAATTTCATTGGTTTTTCGTTAAAGTAGTCCATGAAAGTTATGAAATATATCGGAAATTTTTATGGCCAGCAGATATTGAGATGCGGTTTTCTGCATTGTGTTTAGAAAGCTCCCAGGAAAAAAATCTATATTGTGTGGTTATGCCATTGAAAAAAAAAATTATTCTGGTGCAATAAATGCATATTGCAATTGCATAATTACTTGCAATATTATAAGGACGACTGGAAATTCAAAAAAATCGTTTGAAAATCGTTTCCAAACGTTTTCAAAGCGTTTTTGGAGATGTGGAATTCAATTCTGACATTAGAATTAGCCGGGGGCGCTCGGGGTGGCTCTGCGGGGAAAGGTAATGATGAAAGTGAAAAATTACAAATTATGAAAATAATACTTTATTTAAATAATAAATTGTACTTTTTATTAATATTGAATTACCCATCATAAAGTTCAATTTTTAACTAAAATACTAAACATCTTCTTTAAACTCTTATTCTTTTTCTTTTTCTTACCCTTTATGGTCTCTTTATTTCCATATTTTTTCTCATCCGTCGATACAGGAAATTTCTGTTCGCGCCGGTCCCCACGGTGACAATACTCTACTCTCTTAATAGCTTTGGCGCCTTTTTCATATCCAGTTTCAAGGCAAAAAGATTTCCAAAGCAATTGTTCTTATAATATGGGTAATATAATTTAATATTTAAATTATATTAAATTTTTTATAATTTATACCCCCAGGTAATTTTAATGCTAGAATTGAATTCGGCATTCCCGAAAACCCCCGAGTAACGATTTTCAGCTGATTTTCATGGACGCTGCAATTTCCTCCTCAATAGGCGTTTTTCATGATTTTTTTTTATTAGCTTATTGCAAAGCCACATGAAAATAAAGGCCAAAAATATTTTTTCCCGATTTTTTTGGCCTCCGAAAACGCCTTAAAAATCAATTTTAAGTTTGAATTTTGTAGGCCAGTGACGTCACGGCCCTAAATTTTCTATTGGTGGAATTTCTGCTTTGTTGTCAGCTTTTTGTTATTCGATACGCCTGTCATCAAATATCGATATGCGCAACATCTACAAAGTTGGCGTTTCCTGTCAATTTTCATATTGTCAATGTCAACCTGTATAACCTGTAACCTCTAATATTTATTAATAATTTCTAATTTGTAAATAGTGTGTGTTCTTTCCAAATATTCCAATTTATTACTATAGTTATTATTATCGCCAAACTTTCCTTGATATGAACCCTTTTTACGAGTAAATTTCCGTTATTTTATTCAAAATGAAAAAAAGTGTATTGTTATTATTTGCAAAACCAGAAGCCGGCCGAGTTTAGGATCTTCAAAAATATACTTTTCTCTTCAAAAACAGGACGATAGGAGAAAAGCCTGGTGTGCTGCTGTAGGTATTGAGACAATGACCAAAGGACATGCCTATTATTGTTGTGAAAACCATTTTGATGTAAGTTTTTATGTTTTATTCCAATTGAAACTATTTAGGTAGTCTGGCTGTGTTTTAGTGTAAAGTCTAAAAAGCATGTCGCATTTTAGCATTTCGTTAAAATCGATACGATTGTCGATATCGATAGTTCCTAAACAGACTTGGCATCCATGTTGAATTTGATTGGTTAGGGGAGTGGCGTGCTATTTAAATTACAATGATAATTAAACCTTAAATAGAAAAGTAAGGGGTTTGTATTTTCCGTGTTATTTAGCAGGTTTTGCTTAATTGTGTTTCTACTTTTAACTTTTACACACAACATTATCAATATCAATAGATTGAAAATTCCCTATTACCCCCCCGGGCACCCCTGAAGAGCCACCACCGAGCGCCCCCGGGTAATTTCAATGCCAGAATTGAATTCGGCATTCCCGAAAACCCCCGAGTAACGATTTTCGAGCGATTTTTTAAGTTTTCAGTCGTTCTTATAATATTGCAAGTAATTATGCAATTGCAAAATGAGCAGGAGAAAAATATTATACATCTATCCATCTTTCTCTCTCGCACACTTGTTCACACATCTGAGCGGCAAGGCTGCCTCTAGTAGGTATATGCACGAAAAGTAACCCTCAAGAAAGTGGCAAGCATGCAAAGGCAATAAATGCAATAAATCTGAAAACGCTTAGTATTTCCGAAACAATTGAAGATAGGTATATGTTACTGTACATAAAATATGTCTAAAATATTTTGAAAAAAACAAAAATTGAATAATATACAGGGTGTTGCATTTAAATAAGGAAAGTTGATATTGGTCACCGTTACATGACACACCCTGTATTAATATTTTTAGTTGAAAAAAATGCGCAATTAAAAATACCAATCGAGATGTCCAAGCATTTTTTTAAATACGTCCCCATTTATTTATTATTGAATTTACTTCATTTGGCTGATACACAATTCATATCTGACTATTAAGTAATTATTAGTTTCACGGTTTTTCGAAACTAAAGTATAATTTATAATGTTTTAATTGTTCTTTTTGTGTTTTTCGTTTTAATAAAGTTGTTCTTTTTTAAGTTGTCATAAGTCCAATATAAGTAGATAGGCATTTTCGGCTATTTTCATGGACGCTGCAATTTCCTTCTTAATTACCTCCCGGGCACCCCTGCAGAGCCACCACCGAGCGCCCTCGGGTAATTTCAATGCCAGAATTAAATTCGGCATTTCCGAAAACCCCCGAGTAACGATTTTTGAGCGATTTTTTAAGTTTTCAGTCGTTCTTATAATATTGCAAGTAATTGTGCAATTGCAAAATGCCTTTATTGCACCAAAATGCATTTTTCGAAAAATGGCATAATCACACCATATAGACTTTTTTACTGGAAGCTTTCTGAACACAATGCGGAAAACCGCATTTCGATATTTGCTGGCCCTAAAAATTTCTTTATTTCGGTCGATGTTATTCTAAATGCCCTGGACTAAAGGTTCTCTAACGGCCGAGTGATGATCGCGTTGTTAAATTTAGCAATGGACTTAGCAATTGTTAAAAGTTAACAATGGTTTAGAATGTTTAACAAAACGTCATTGTCAGTGTTATTTAATGATTTTAGTAGGCAACTTGTCAAAATCTGACATTTTCTTAAATATTTTAAACCCTTATTAACTTTTAACAATTGGTAAGTCCATTGACAAATTTAACAACGCGATAACGGATAAGTAGGCAATTTTATACCACTTTCTCTAGCACATTATTGTAGCGTAAATAAAATTTATAAATTTTAAGTAAATAAATTTTAGCATGCATATTTTAAGCATTTCCTGAAATAATATATAGTACAATTTTTATACTATTATAGTAAGTCTCTAGAGTCATAAAATTTACCATGCAATTGCCTTAAAAAACTATATACAACAATTTTTTATTCATAAACTGTTACGACATGAAGCGTAAATTAGAGAGCAAATCTCCACCGGCACCTTTGGGAATATAATGCGGTACGGTTTATACTCACCGTGGAAATAGTAAGTGTATTAGTGTCAGCTCGACTACCACACTTAGTTTATATTCCGGGATATTCAGCAACATACATTAGAAACCAGGAGAAGATGCATTGTAGCCAAAGATATAACTTAGAGTATTAAATAAAATAAGAACTTATATTGTATATTGTAAAATTAATATAAGTATTTGGCTTCCCTTACAAAAAAAAAATATTTATTTTCTATTTATAGAAAATACACTTTTTACATATTATTTGAAGATTGTTTACAACTGTTAAATCTATTTGATTTATTCTCTCTAAGACATAAGTTCAAAAAATAAGTTAAATTCGCAATTTTTAAGGCGACCCAGTCTTTAAATTATTCATGACATATACGAGGTAGGTTTGAAAAGTCCGTGTAAAAATAAAAACTACTTACTTGTTTGGGGTAAACCTTTTTTTATTTTTCTACATAGTCTCCTTTTATTCTTATACACTTCGTCCAACGATGTTCCAGTTTGTTGATCCCTTCCAAATAATAGAATTTGTCCAAGTATGCAAAATATCGATCAGTGTCTGCAATCACTTCCTCGTTTGAATAGAATCTTTGTCCCGCCAGCCATTTCTTTAAATTGGGAAACAAATAGTAGTCCAAGGGAGCCAAGTCTGGAGTATAGGGGGGATGTGAAAGGAGTTGGAATCTTATCTCCAATAATTTTGCGACCACAACTGCTGAGGTGTGTGCTGGTGCGTTGTCGTGATGGAAAAGGACTTTCTTGTGGGCCAATGGTGGGCGTTTTTCTTGCAGCTCGGTTTTCAAACAATTCAATAATGATGAATAATATGCACCTGTAATAGTTTTACCCTTTTCTAAATGGTCGATGAGGATTATCCCCTGCGAATCCCAAAAGACAGTCGCCATAACCTTTCCGGCCGAAGGAACGGTCTTCGCCTTTTTTGGTGTAGATTCCCCCTTGGTAACCCATTGCTTAGATTGTTGTTTGGTCTTAGAAGTATAGTAATGAATCCATGTTTTATCCACAGTCATGAAAAGACGCATAAAGACCTCCGGATTCTTCTGGAACAGCTGCAAACCATCCTTGCAACACTTCACATGATTCCTTTTTTGGTAGGTTTGGTTTGCGGATAGCTTTCTCATGTCCAAATGTTAATGTAAAATATTATGTACCCGTTCAGTCAAGATGCCCACAGCACTAGCAATCTCACGTACCTTAATTCTTCTGTCATCCATCGCCATATCATGGATTTCAGCGTCAGTTGTGCTCATATGGCCAGTCCGAAAATTTTGAAACCACTTGTAAACTGTTCTATTCGAAGGTGCAGAGTCACCATAATGTTTATCAATCTTCTCTTTAGTCTCCTGAGACGATTTACCTTTCATAAAGTAATGTTCAATCACCACACGAAATTCTTTTTCGTCCATTTCTTGAAAATCACTCGACTTCCTTGATTCACACGAATGCCAAACACAAAGAAATAGACCAATATGGCTGACACTTGGTGTGCGTTTATTTAACAGATGCTACTAACTAAAAATGACCTCGATACGCGCCGGTGATGCCATCTCCCGGACTTTTCAAACCATCTCGTAGTTTAAACAAATTTTTATAAAAATTTTTACAAAAAATTAAAAGTGTAAAATAATGTTTTAAATGTTTTTCGTTATATTATTGCTGGGATATAAACTTACTTAGTAAAATATTTTTAAATGTGTAATTATTTAACAACATAATACATAATATACAGGTTAATATAAATTCGACACTGGTTATTGTTTTCTCGGAAACTTTAGAAAATAGGAAGTTGATTAAATTGCGGCAAAATTACGCATTTGCGTGCCTAACAATATGCCGTTTTGAAATTCTAAAAATTTAAGTATTACCGGAAATAAAATTGATTTTAAAATAATTTGCACATTTACATTGCCACTTGTTTCGCTGTATTTAATGATCGTTACAGATTTGATATACGACGTTTTATTCTTTGGGTACCATTTTGAATTTTATTTTTCTTATAGACGTCATATTGGATTTTTACGTGAGTAAATATTGCTCCTAAATCGGATTTTTACAATGTACAACATGATATACTTTAAAAACCCCTTATCTTATTTATATAAAAAATAATAATAATTAACGTCTTGCTGCTTATTGTTTTTTTGTAGAAAATTAAATATCAGTATTTAGTGGGAAAACGTTAATGCCTCGCCACCATATGTAGTTGCCGACAAACTTTGCTATCGACTAAATGTAAACTAAAACCCAATAGGAGCAAATGAAGGTTTGAACGCTCTGTTAAAAAATTTACTTAAAGTACGAAAACAAATCTATTTAAATTTCACTAGAAAACCAAAACGTCTTTTGGAGTTTATAAGGAGTAAATCTATCGACGTAACGACACAATTGGAGATTGTTTTTTATCACTATAAACGTTAGAAAGTTTAAAGTCGAATTTACAGTTTTTGGGACACCCGGTATCACTTGTCACTTCCGTGACACTTGATATGAATTGAAAGAAAACGTCAATTTAAATTTGATACAGATAAATATTTAAGTTGCTATTCTAGCTGAGAAATATACACTTTGTACTAAACCTTATAATTTGAATTAGTTACAGAAAAGATGTGATAGCCAATTATCTTGTTTACACGGAGAAATTAGTATTAAACTACCATGGAAAGTGAAAAAAAAAATTTCATCAAATATTTAAATAAAAAGATTTCGGTAATTTGCTCGAAAATGATGTAGAATTTTTTTTTACGTTACCAACGTAAAAAAATCAAAGAACATTCCAGCTTTGAGCTATTTTAACGGCACACATAGCTGTACTGAAATTCGTCGCGCTTTGCCGACCTCCAAGGCTTGACGTACGACCATTTTATTGGTCTATTTATTTGACGCGCGCGTGACCTACTCTTACGACACTCCTACCCCTTTCGAGACCGTCTGTTTTGCATCGAGCTCTGATTGGATACGTCGTCTCGCTACGTAATCACAGAGTTCTCGAAAACATGTCGACATGTTAGCGTTGCATAGCGCCGGGCGGCTTCCTTTGTTTTGTTATTTTTAGGTCGGTAAAGGAATTTTTAAGAAAAATTTTAATTTATTTGGCCGGTGTTGTCACAATTAAAAGGGTAGTTTACTGTGTAAGGTGAGATTTTTATTATTTTTTAAAGATTTAGAAGGAAAGTTAATGTACTCGTGGTATTAGAAAAATAGCTTCCAGGTTGCAAAATATGTTTTTGCAACAGTACTTGCCAAAAGAGATTTGTCTGTACATACAGGTTTAAAAAAAGTTTATCGAATAAAGAGAATATGGTAAAACTGTTTAACAAATTTGACAAAAATTGTATAAAAATAGCGCAAATGTATTTAGAAAAATGTATATCTGAAAAGGCAACAACCACACAAAAATATACCCTTAATTTTTCAGAACCGAATTTGAAAAAGATAATTTATGGTTAATAAAAGCGTCTTATTTTTTTTTATGATTTCAACATTTGGGCCTTTTTCGCAGAGTTCCTATAAAACTTGTTATAAAGTTGTAATATTAGATCTTGCTTTTCTTTATTTAAATAACCCATTTCAACTAAAAACTCGTAATGACAGTTTCTAAAAAAAAAGTCGCCAGAACCAAGGCCAACTAAGATGATATAGATGCTGATTTTAGATATAATAACATCTAAGAGTAAACTTATGGTAATTTAAGTTTTATTCACCGCAAATATTGAATTAAAAATATGGTGGGTATTTAACTTATTATTATGTTAAATTTTTACTTGGATATAATTTAAAACAAACTTGACGTCTATAAAATTGCATAATAATTTAATTTTATAGGCGATAAAAATTTTAAGCTTATATTTTTATATTATATTATTGCAAGGGCAGATATACTCTTTAATAAGATGAAAAATACACTTTTGTATGTTTAAAAAATATATAATAAATATTGGTGTTCTGGTAAAAAGCCACCTAATATTTTTTATTTACGTTGATATTAAAGAAAAAAATTAAAGAGTACATTGTAATAATATGACATCGACTGTAAATAATAGGTCCTTTCGGGCTTTTTAATTAATGCTTTTAGTACCAGGCGGTAAAAAAGTCTGAAACGGCTAATTTATTTCACGCACGGGTAAAAAATCAATATTCTGATACTGGGACCTTCAGTAATTTTTTCCAGGGAATCGAATAGGCCCATCAGATTTTGGGTCCAATTGGCCTTATAAGAGATATGATATGATATGATTGAAATTTTAAATGCAAACCTATATTTTATATTGCAGATTCGGTTTCAGCGGAAAATCTTACAATCAAATTGGCTAAAACCCATGGGGATGAATTTTTCGGAGGGGTGAATTTTGGCCAAAGCCACTCCTTAACGATAGGTCGCAAGTATCCGGATCAAAGTTACTTCTCGGGGGTTTTCGGGGGTGCTGATTTCGTATCTGACATGGAAACACGCCCCACAGTCACCCCCATAGGTGGTAGGGTTGTTCTAACGGCGGATTTCGAATCACCGCCCCCAAAAACCTCCAAAAAATTCCATTGAGCCGGATTCTCGCGACCTATCGTTAAGGGGTGACTTTGACCAAAATTCACCCCTGCAGAAAATACACCCCCTCAAGTTTTAACCAATTTGGATGTGAAATTTTTCCCCGCGTGGCCAACCCCGATCAACATAGAGGTGTTTTGAGGTCAGATTCAGAATCGACGCCCCCGAAAACCCCCGAGAAGTAACTTTGACCCGGATTCTCGCGACCTATTGTTAAGGAGTGGCTTTGGCCAAAATTCACCCCTGCAGAAAATTCACCCCCTCAAGTTTTAACCAATTTGGATGTAAAATTTTTGGCTGAATCTGAATTCGTAATAAAAAATAAAGGTTTGCTATTGAAATTTTAAAGTCGGGCCTCACATCTCTTAAAAGGCACTATCGGACATAATATATGATGGACCCATTCGATTTCTCGGAAAGAATTACTGAAGTGCACAGTATCAAAATTTCGATTTTCTACTTGTGCGTGGAATAAATTCGCCGTTTTTAGACTTTTAATCCACCCGGTATATAAACATCATTTTTACTAACACAAAAAGTTTTGTTGAGAACACATAAAATTAACCACTTTAATTTTAGTCTTTTGGTGAATTAGGACAAAGTAAGCTCTACTATCTATTTATCCCCTTTTTAAAATTATTTTATTACCAAAATTAATAGTGAATACTTACATAGATACTGTGCTAAATGAGGACTTAGCTAGGTTGTCAAAATTTAAGTGGTTTTCACTGGATAAAGGGGTCATAAAAACAGAATATTTGAACATGAATAAAACGTCATTCCTTGACCATAAAAAAAAAATACGTTTATAAGGTGATGAAATTTTTGTCATAATAAAAGGTTTTTATTCTTTTATAGTTTAGTTTTACGATGTAGGCTTTAAGTGATTATATTTAGTAAAAAATTAACCCATTTTATCCCGCCGTACTCAGTTGGGTACATATAAAAAAATTCTGTGGTGGTGACATGTATCAAACTGCAACGGTACGTCATGTTATAACACAGCTACCTGTATGGATTTTTAGAATTTTAGATTATAACAGCTTATCTCAGTAATTTGCCAAGCAGCTATCAAGATAGGCAAGTTAGTAGATAAGCTAGGTCACTCCTACAGCAAAACCCATCATTTTCCCATGCATTTCTTATGGGGAAATTTTAAGGTCCGATTTGCATTTACTTCCGGTCTAGCACCACGTGCCAAGCGGTCACCCAGCTAAGCAATGGCCACGCCCGATGTTGCTTGACTTTAGATTATGGCGCTGACCAAGATTATGAAATACGAACTCATCAGGGGACCTCGAGTAATTTTGGAAATAAATAAAAAAAGTCCTCACGTAGCAGGATTTGAACCGTCGTCCTAGTGCTTGAAAACCCAGAGCTCTATCACTGAGCCACCGGGGAGTATTAATTATTAAGTTGAAATAAATGTTTAGTGGCAGAGAATTTGGAATTAATTAAATTAAAAAAGTCGTCACCTAGCAGGATTTGAACCGTCGCCCTAGTGCTTCAAAGTCCAGAGCTCTACCACTGAGCTATAGGGGAATATTAAATATTAAGCTGAAATGAATGTATAGGATCCTAAGTACTACGCCAGCACACGTGAGTATCATAGTAAAGGAAAAATAGTAGTAAGGTCGTTTAACTGTCATTAATAATATTGGGTAAACCATGGCGGCTGTATAACGCCTGAGGAACTAATAAAAAAAAATAAAAAAGTCAGCACCCAGCAGGATTCGAACCTGCGTCTAGTGAACCCAGAATGGCGTCTTCACGCAGCCCGAACCGGAGCAGCTTATTATCTCGTAATCTTGACGTCATACGCTAATTAGGAAACGGGCTAGCCTACGTGAGTACTGCGCATGCGCTAAAATAATGACACCTGTCAGCTGTCAAATTACACCTGTCACCTGTCATATTTGGCGAACCACGTGACTTAGAATCTCCTTACGTGGCTGAGATCTATCTTAGGGTCTTACGCAAGCGCTAAAAAATGGCGCCTGTCAAATATCATCTGTCACCGCGTCGCGTCGCTAGCGACCCAGACTCGTCTGGAGAGAGAAGGAGGAAGGAAGACAAGATAACACCTTCAAGAGAGAGAGAGGCACAAACCACAACTAACCACGATGACGTCAAAGAACAGATGTCCGCTGTCCGCTGTCCGCCGAGATAAAAGGTTACCCACCTCTAGGTCACCGGACGTTGATATGCCTCATTTACATATCTAAAGCGTATCTGATATGAATAAATTATAATCCACTTTAACTAACCAATCTACAGGGATGTTATTGGAAAATACAGTGCTGTTATTTGGAAATACAGTGCTGTTATTTGAAAATACAGGGCTGTTATTTGGAAAACAGGGCTGTTATTTGAAAATACAGGGCTGTTATTTGAAAATACAGGGCTGTTATTTGGAAATACAGTGCTGTTATTTGAAAATACAGGGCTGTTAATTGAAAATACAGGGCGGTTATTTGGAAATACAGTGTTGTTATTTTAAAAACAGTGCTGTTATTTAAAAATACAGGGCTGTTATTTGGAAAAACAGGGCTGTTATTTGAAAATAGAGGGCTGTTATTTGGGAAAACAGGGCTGTTATTTGAAAATACAGTGCTGTTATTTGGAAAAACAGGGCTGTTATTTGTAAAAACAGGGGTGTTATTTGAAAATACAGTGCAGTTATTTAAAAATACAGGGCTGTTATTTGGAAAAACAGTATATGAAATTATAATTATAAGGTTCTGCGCTCTGCTCTTAAGCACCAGGCCTATGCGGAGACCGCATACATGTTAGGTTTGACGCGTTTGACAAGTTTGACCTTGACATTATTGACGTTAACAACTATTCTAACACTAAGACCACAATGATTAATTTACTATAGGGGCACCGTACTAATCGCTAATTGATGTCTCTCATCTTATTTTAAACAGCTGTAGTGCCTTTATGGCTAAAGATGTTTTCATACAATATATAATCCTTAGCTCAAGATGATGTATTAAACAACGTTTCAATTTTACCCATCATCATCGTCGGGGTTCTGGTGTTAACCTATTCGATAGGTGTACTTACAATTTTCGTTGCAAATCAGTGTCTTATCACGAGTATCCTAAACAACGTTTCGATTTTATCCGTCATCCTCATCATCGGGGTTAGGGTTTAGCCGATAACATCCGAACGGTATGACTTACAATTTATACGATATATCAAAACCATAGGTTATACATCCTCAATTCAATGAATTAGCCCAAGTAAACAACGTTTCGATTTTACCCATCATCCTCATCATCGGGGTTCCGATGTTAACCGATAACTTCCGAACGCTATGTCTTACAATTTTCGCGCAATATAAGACCTTAGCCCAAGTATCCTAAACAACGTTTCGATTTTAACCGCCATCACCATCATCGGGGATCCGCGTGACAGGTGACATTTGACAGCCGCCATTATTTTAACGCTTACGTAGTAATCTATTAGGATCTCGTACACGTAAGCTAAATTTCCTAAGTCACGTGGTTTGCGAAGTATGACAGCTGACAGGTGCTATTTGACAGCTGACAGGCGCCATTATTTTAGTGCATGCGTAAGACTCTAAGATAGATCTCGTCCACGTAAGCTAATAAGCCACGTGGTTCGCGAAATATGTCAGTTCACAGGTAAAATTTGCCATTTGACAGGCGCCATTATTATAATGCATGCGTAGGACCCTTAGTTATGCCTCATCCAAGTAAGCAGGTTCTAAGTCACGTGATTTGCGAAATATGACAGGTGACAGATGATATTTGACAGGCGCCATTTTTTAGCCCTTGCGTAAGACCCTAAGATAGATCTCAGCCACGTAAGGAGATTCTAAGTCACGTGGTTCGCCAAATATGACAGGTGACAGGTGTAATTTGACAGCTGACAGGTGTCATTATTTTAGCGCATGCGCAGTACTCTAAAATAGGCCTAGCCCACGTTTCCTAATTAGCGTATGACATCAAGATTACGAGATAATAAGCTGCTCCGGATCGGGCTGCGCGTGAACGCCCATTCTAGGACTACTACACGCTAAGACGCAGGTTCGAATCCTGCTGGGTGCTGACTTTTTTTATTTTTTTATTAGTTCCTCAGGCGTTATACAACCATACATGGTTTACCAATATTATTAATGACAGTTAAACGACCTTATTACTACTATTTTTCCTTTACTATGATACTCACGTGTGCTGGCGTAGTACTCAGGATCCTATACATTCATTTCACCTTAATATTTAATATTCCCCTATAGCTCAGTGGTAGAGCTCTAGACTTTGAAGCACTAGGACGACGGTTCAAATCCTGCTAGGTGACGACTTTTTTAATTTAATTAATTCCAAATTCTCTTCCACTAAACATTTATTTCAACTTAATAATTAATACTCCCCGGTGGCTCAGTGGTAGAGCTCTGGATTTTCAAGCACTAGGACGACGGTTCAAATCCTGCTACGTGAGGACTTTTTTATTTATTTCCAAAATTACTCGAGATCCCCTGACGTCTATTCTCGAATTATGGGATTAATCATATCGAGAGAAATCACCTGTCACTTGGTGTGTGATTAGCTTAACACTTATTCTTGAACCCAGCTGAAAGATCACTTCTCTTAGAATTTTGGTGGAACACGTTCTCTCGGAAATTTGTGAGAGAATGGGAACATGTCATAGGAAAAGCTTGGCGAAGTGCGGTATTTTTGAGGTTATTTACCATTTTACCTTTGTGTATTTTTATTGCTTTTATGGGTACTGCGTGATTTTTGTAATATTTCTTTGCATGAGAAAAAAACTGGACAAGTAAATACTGATGGCAAACGTTTTCGATGATGATGAAGACTTTCTGATTTATCAAATGGTTAGGGATGTGGAAGATGCTGAAGAATATAATGCCCTGCCCAACAGACAGCAATACCAAAGAATAAATGCATTTGAGGTTTCAGATATTGTATTTATCAAGAATTTTCGATTGACCAAAGTCTTAGTAAGTGAACTCATTGAGGTTTTGTCCCATTTTTTGACCCCACCGACAAGAACATCTGCAATAAATATTGAAACAAAGGTAGGTACTGTAATATCAAGAATACTTAAAATCATTTACTTAGGAAAATCTGAAAGGAAAAATAGTGAGGGCAGATAGGTTTTTATGAATAGTATACTTGTACATTACAATTATCAACTAGGATATTATTTATTCTATATTTATTTTTGCACTACAGGGTGAAATTGAAATTCCTGCAGTAAAACGCCCAAATTTGTTCTTTTACTACTGTACTAGGAGAGCTAAGCAAAAGTCAGCATCTTTCTTAAGAGAAAAAAATTATAGAGTGGTTCAGTTTAAAAAAAAAACTAGTGTTGGGTCGCTAATGATTGAAAAAAGTTTAAAGTTTTTTTTAGTCTAGAAGTCTATTGTCAACATTTACTTTATTTGATGTTTATTTATGCAATCTTCTGCATTTGAATCAGATGTTAAATCTATACTATATTTTGTAGCATAAACAGCCATTTAATAATTACATGCTTTCTTAGGTTCTTGCTGCTCTTTACTTTTATGGTCACGGATGCTATGGGGAAGGGGTAGGAAAAAATTTATTTACTGCATTGAGCCAACCATCTGTCAGCCGTGTTATTCATGAAGTGACAGATGCATTAAATGAAGTTGCCAGAAACTACATAAAATTTCCCCGTAATGTGAATGAATTAACAGATCTAAGGAATAGGTATACTCAAATTCTTTCAAATATTTTTTTTATAAATAATAATATTTAAATAAAATTTTTCCCTGTAGATTTTTTAGAAAATATAATTTTCCATATACTGTTGGATGTATTGACGGAACCTATATTGCTACTGTTAGCCAAGTGAAGATGAACATGTATATGTCAACAGGAAGAACTATCACTCCTTAAATGTTCAAGTGGTAAAGAATATGTATATTGTATAGATAAAAAAAAAATTGTAGCTTGAAGGAAGAAACTTTTTCTAATAATTTTTAAATTTCAGAGATTTAATAATTTAGTAACTATAATAAAACATCTGAAAGTGTTATTTGCTAAGTATTTATAAGTATTATGCTATTTATAAGTATTATATAGTATATAGATGAAAACCTGTGGTTAACAATTTTTTCAATTTTATTTATAAAGGCCCATTTATACGATGCCAGACTGGCGCCAATCTCTACTGGCATGCCAGTTGGCAATGTATAAACACTTTTTCATGCCAGTCCAGCGCTGGCCGTAAACGATCCAAGTCCAGGCTTTGCCAGTTAAAAATTGCCATGCCAGTGACTGGCATTGTATAAATGGGCCTTAAAGCATAAAAGAAAAATATATACCTTGTTTTTGCTGAAATTTAAGACTTAAAATTTAATTAATCCATATGTTAAATAGGAACCTAACATTTATTTTGCTGCATAAAGCATAAAGCCTAAGTCATACAATGAAAATGTGACATTTCCATGTTTTACAGATATTTTCGTTTTGGATTTTCCAAACTTCTCTAATAGCATGTTTAGCATCAAATTGCAGAGTTTGGTCACAATTTAACTGAATTTATATTGAATATGGTTATTGAGAAAACCATACTATTAAAAAAAATATACTAGGCTCTGCCATACTAAGTTACTTTGATGGATTTTTAGGTTTGTGATGAGAACTTAAAGATAATAAATATAAATTCCCGGTTTCCAGGAAGTTGTCACGATGCTCATGTATGGAGGCAATCAAATATTTCACAAGTTATGGAGAGAATTCATAACACATTTGATGAAACGCTATTTTTACTTGGTGATTCAGGTATATTTGAACAATATATTTAATAAAACACTTATTATGCAAAATATTACTATATTTTAATATTTCCACTAAAACCTAAAATTTACTTAATAACTGTAACTTTATCAGAAGTTTGTATGTAAATATTGAATAATATTGTTACAAGGTATAAGGAACTGGTTAGCTGTATTATGGTTGTAACAATACAACATTTAGATCTAAACATCTGATAAAGCCACAGTGTTAGCAAAACAAGTCAAGTAAATTTTAAGATTTAGTGGACATATTAAAATATAGTAATATTTTACATAATAATAAGTGTTTTATTACTAATGGATTTCCACCGACTAACTTTAGTGAATTCAACAATATATTGTTTTTTTGAGTTCAAGTCCAAGTCCCTAATGGTGACTTTAGAATTACCTTTTCCTAGCTGTCCCAAATAAGGGAATTTTGTCTTTGCACTGTAACTTGTTTTAAGTTGGCCTTTTTTTCAACAGATCAAAATAAAAAAATTATGAGAAAGAAGTCATTTGTATTTATAAATTATCTAATTTTGAAAAACACTGAGGCAAACACTTGAGATGCTGTGTAATCTTGTTCATATTAATTTTGTGAAGATTTTAGAACCCTCACACCAAATATTCATTAAAATTAAACAACGAATAGAGTTAAAATTAGGCTCCAACCCGAGTTAATAAATTAACTATTTTAAATAAATATATTCTTTTTAGGTTACCTTTTCCGTCCATGGTTATTCACAGCCATTCAAGACCCTCCTCCCAATACTCCTGAAGAAAGATTCAGTAATCATTTAAAAAATCGGTTAGAAGCAGTGTTGAAAGATGATAGAGTAAGGAAGAATAGATTTAGATGTCTATTAAAATATAGGACTCTTCACTATGCCCCAGATACTGCAGCTAAAATAGTTGTAGCTTGTGCAGATTTGCACAACACCTGCATTACAAATAATGTACCTGAGCCTGATGTGGATGAGGAAGTAGAACTTGACCTGGCTAATAACATAAATAATAATCAAATTTAGTCGATCCCATGGGCGGAGTAAATCCACAACTAGCAGAAGCAAGGCGTCTACGAGAGAGAATTATTGCCGCCCATTACAATTTACCATAAAAAAAAATTACTGTATGTGTTTACTTTTAAAGCACTAATGTATATTTTTTTGTTTAATAAAGGACATTTTTCATGAGTAGCTCAGTTTTTTAAAAACAACCTTTTTTTTTTCGGAAATTTTTTTTTGTGGAATATTTTAATTTTTATTTTTTGATTTGTACCTATAATAAATATGAAAAATCAGTAAAAAGTCAATCAAAAACTTTTAACAACAATTTATTAATTATATAAAAAAATAGAACAGAGAAAAATATCAAAACATATAACAATGTGAGGATAGAACTACACACGCAAGCAGTCAAGTCATTCAAAATTTTTACTTTTTAAACCTTTTTTCCTTTACAATTACATTTTAGTTGTCTTAATGCCTTTAATATTTTAATATTAATACTACGGCTCATCTGGATGGCTTTCAATTTTCGATCCTCATAGCTTGTTCTATGTAAAAGATATTTTTTTTTTGCTTCATAGTAACTGTCCATTATTTCAGTTCTTTTATCCATACTATTTGTTGCTCTTTGTCCAAGTGCTAATGAGGTTGCTAATCTCCTAGTTTTAGTGACTCTTTTTTTCGGTATTTTATTGAGCTTTTTCTCCATTTTTGAAATATCTGGAAGCTCCAAACAATAATCATGGTTAGTGCCAATTATTTCTTCATTTGATATTTCATTAATGATAACTGGATCCATTTCCTAAAAATACTTAACAAAAAAGCAGTTACACAACTGGGATACTACCGAGAACAACATTTGACTATTCCCCTGTACCCTTTCTATTCATTTATTTATCAACAGGTGCAATAAAAAATCCAAAGATCTCATGAAAAAAATGGTACATTTTAGTATAAGTACCTGTATTTCTACCAACAGAATATTTTTCACTCGTCAATATGAAAATGGCAAAATATTTTTTGCATTTAGGCATAGATTTTTGAAAAAAGGTGCTTGGATTGGTAATGCTTAAGTTTTATTTTGAAAACTTTCAACCTATACAACTAATATACACACTCCTCTCATTATGATCACACTGCACATATTTATTTTCTAAATATTGTCAAATATTTTTTTGCCATTATGACAACTCCCAACTTGTTACCAATATTTTATTAAATAATAGAAAGGCTATTTGTAAAAAAATATGTAAATAATGATGCAGGTCTGCACAAATACGTTGTATAAAGGTAATTAGTTAGGTAATTGCGGAAAAGTACAACACAAATGTACATACTTTTGGATCAACATACCAAAAAATGATTTGGTTTTTATAAAATATTAGAAGACTAACCTGGGTCAAGAGCTTTCCAATGAGACAGCTTCACTAGAAGTCGCATTTAGATAATTCGCATTTGGATCATCCAATGGGTTGTTAAATTCAAATTCAACTGAAGTTTCTTTACCTCAGGAAGGCCTCAACGGCCACAGGTGTCATAAGATCTAAAATGTCACTCTCCGTTTTATCCATATCCACATTTAACGGGGACCACCCAGTCTGATTTGAATAATACTTGTTCTTGGTAGCCTTACTTTTGGCATTTTTTTTTAAATCTTGCCAAGTCTAAAATTAAGTAAATATTAATTGTAGCACTTCTCTACAAAAATAGTAAATTATTTTTTAGTGTATCTAATAACATTCTAGCACCAACTTCTAAAACTTCAGTGTTTACAGCTTATGCACAAATCAGAAGATATTTAACTAAAATTTTATGATATATTTAAATTACCTTTCTCCACTGACGCCACTTTTTTGACCCGTTTTCCACCATATTTAATTTTTTCTGTAATTTTTTGCCATAAATTTTGGGCCTTTTTAAAGGTGAATTCTGCATCGAATCTGCCAGTTTTAAGTTTAGGGTTCTGTTGAATAAATTCAACCAGCATATCTTTTTGTACATTATTTACCGCCACAGATCTTGATTTCTCCATTTTTTAAAATAAAATTTATATACTTTAAACTTAATGGAAAAGCCAGAGTAAAGAAAGAAAGTCGCAAACGAATAACAAGCAAATAAGTAAATAACTTCAGAATTTAACGGAATGAAATTTTTAGTGACATTTTTTGTCAAATGTCAAAAAAAGAACAAAAAGCCGAAAAAGTAGGTCAAACCCACAACTACGGCTTGGCAACGTCGATATGAAATCACTCCATCCATCGATTTCAAGAATACTGTTTTCTGACTCGCAAGCAATAAATTTGAGATATGTGATCATTCCTAAGGACTATCCGCTTCTCCTAAGAGAACTCTCACTTCACTAAATTCGAGAATAGACGTCCTGATGAGTTCGTATTTCATAATCTTGGTCAGCGCCATAATCTAAAGTCAAGCAACATCGGGCGTGGCCATTGCTAGCTGGGTGACCGCTTGGCACGGTGCTAGGACCGGAAGTAAATGCAAATTGGACCCAAATTTCCCCATAAAAAATGCATGGGAAAATGATGGGTTTTGCTGTAGGAGTGACCTAGCTTATCTACTCGTTGATTCCCGTTTACCCCTTTTAGTATTGTTTTTTTTTTGTATCAGTTGATATATTTTTTTATTGTTCTGTTTGGTGGCACTGCGCTTAGGTGTTGTTTAAAAGGAGCCATAAAAATGAAATATCTGCGAGTTTCGGTACTTCAGCAACGTTGATGAACTGAAGAAAAATGGGAGTTAGAAACTGACACCCGCGGCACAGAGCTAGTACTTAAGCTTCACATAGGTAAGCGTTCGTGAGCTGCCATTGCCACGGAATCTATAAATACCCACGACTTTCACTGTAAAGTCAGTCGAGATCTCAGTCCAGCTTTGGTGATCAAGATGATCACATCGGACTAGATACCGGGAGGCGCCGACTCATAGTAAGATCGACCTCCCAGGTTTAAAATTCGGTTTTAAATCCGGTTTTAATTATAATACTCCGGAGGAAGTTTAGTATTTTTGTTTATTTTTTTTGTTTATAATTATTTTTGTTAATTCTTTTTCTTTGCTTTCGTGTTTTTGGTTATCGAGGAGAAGTGGAAAAAACGTGGTTTTGAAGCATTGAGAAATGGAAATTGGAGTTTTATTTAATTAGATTCTTTTTCAAGAATAAAAATATTCTTTTTAGAATAATTATCAGCAAACCCGGAGGTAGTTCCGTCTCTTTGTAAGCTCGGCGCTCCGAGGTGTTTCCTTTTTAGGAAATTTCATAGAAAATCGTATTTGAACTGGCGAATGCCGTCTCTTAGTAAGCTCGGCGTCCCAGAAGCTCTCAGGGAGGTTGTTGTCTCACAGCAAGCTCGGCCCTCCTGAATGAATTTTATTTACAGCCTGGAACAGAGGATGCTACCGTCATTGCACTAAGACGGGACGGCGCCTTTGTTCCCATCGATCCAGAAGAGTCAACTCCATCGGACCCTTAGTGCTAAAAATAGCACATTTTGGAAACTTCTACTTTAACTTTAATTTAGTACGGGATACCCGGGACTAACGAAGCCCGGGGTATTTTATTTACTAAGAGGAAGGATCAAGGCCCCCATTGGGATTAAATTCAGGGAACATAATAGGCGGTGAACCTGGGAAAAACCAGGAAAACCTGGGATAGCTGGGAAAACTTAGAATTATTTCAAGGATAAAAGCTACATACCTGGGATCACCAAGGCCCAGGTTAGGAATAAACAATAAGGGGACATTAAGGGAATTAAATGAAACATTAATCTAGAAAGGATACAGCTAGTAACAGGATAAAAAGGGGAATAACGGGATTTCAAGAATTATTTCAAATACAAATAATTATATAAGGGACGTCACTCAGGGTCACCATTCACCTTTAATCCAAGGATAAGGAACCATTTTACAAACATCTCTAGGGTGGTACCCAAAGGTACCTGGAATAAAACGGGATTAAGAAATAAAACACCAATCGTGAATTTTCTAATTAAACTTATAATATTG
>JAHBCN010008035.1:0-40591 GCA_019359885.1 Listronotus oregonensis
AACAAATCACAACGCACCAATGGCAATACGATATGCTATGAATTAAACAAAAACGTTTTTTTTTATTTTTAACTCCAAAAACTAGCCGTTTTTTGCTTCTTTGATGGCCACACTTTAATTAATAATTCTCACTTTATTTGCAAATAGCATAAACTTGAAAATACATGCTTTTATTTGGAATTTATTTATAAAAAAAATTAAATAAATTTAGGTGAGCCTTTACAAACATTTCTTGTTATGTCTTATAATAAAAAAAATAGAATTTGTAAAAATTTGAAATCATGTTTACCAACGTGTATTCTTATACTTGGTATAAATATATTTTAGGAATTAATTCCCCACAGTACAAGTTTAAATAATTAAATTTTTATTATTTAATAAAGAAAAAAATATAAAAAATAAGATTAAGATTATTAAAACGAATAAAAATTGGAAGCCTATTTTCGACAAAAATAATTCCTACTTTCTGTTACTTCTTTTATTGGTTTGGCAACAGTGTTCGTTTATACAGCAGCGTGTGCACGTAATTCTTCGATGGACGCTCGCTCGAGGAATCTCAGCAAGCGAGCGTCCAAACCTCCAAAAAAGTTTGTGTAATGTTAAAAATTTTTTTCTTAAACCAAAAGGGGGGAGTGCTTTTTTCGAAATTTTACAAAAATAACTATGTTTTGGTCCCCCGGGGCAGGGATTATTAGGGTTATTTGTTTAAGAAGTTTAAAAAAATAATGCCTTTGCATATGGCAGACTTGGGAATGTGTTTAGAAGTAATCTCCCAAAAAACGAAAAGTTTTTAAAAAGTGCATTCTACCGGTAATGACCCATGGCGCCGAAACTTTAACTTTGACAGTCTCAACTGCTAAGAAGCTTAGAATAATACAACGCAAGATGGAAAGATCGATGCTCGGTGTGTCACTTTGTGACCACGTTAGAAATGAGGACTTACGGGCGAGAACAGGAGTCACGGATGTTATCTATCAGGTGGCTAAGCTCAAGTGGAACTGGGCTGGACATGTTGCCCGCATGAAAGATGGACGATGAACAATAAGGCTGCTCGAGTGTAGTGATGAGCGAGACCGGTCTTGGTCTTGCGGTCTTGGTCTTGCAGCAAGACTGAGACCAAGACCAAGACCAAGACCAAGACCGCCTTTTCGCTTGCAAGACCAAGACCAAGACCGGGGTATGCAAGACCAAGACCAAGACCAAGACCGAGGAGTGCAAGACTACGCAAGACCAAGACCGACCTGCAAGACTCTTGCACTTGCAACTTTTTTAACAATATTATAATATTTAATTTAATTTAATATACAGAGGTATTTCATACAGAAATTACAAAAAAATTGGCGAGAACTGCCAAATAAAGCGATTATTTAATGAATAACAGGTTTCTTTAATTAAATAATCGTTAAATTGATCACTTCGTTATTTTATACAGTTTTTTAACAACGATTATGAGTAAATGCAATAACATTTTTCAAAAATAATAGGATTGTGACCAAGGAAGTTTAAAGGTGTATGGAAGCCCAATACTGTAGAACAAAATTGTCCAGGCGTGCAGGGCAGCGGGAATAGGGGGGTTGGCCCCGCGGAATTTGCGCAATGAATAGTAGGTCAGGGCCGGATTTCCATAATTCTTTGTTACTATCTATAAAATTGACATCATCAAATGTCAAATTCCAACAATCACTGTTTTTTTTTTTTTTTGCACAAAATTGTTGGTTATTAAAGGATACTACTATAGAATATTTAAAATTATTGTGTAATATTAGATTTTATATCATCTGATATAATATGGAAATAATAGATGGCGCCACTTTACTGCCTTCTATTTAAATGGTCGATATTTTTGGAAGTTTTGTATTTTTATCAAAAATCTTTGTAAATAAATAAAAACACGATTTTTTAAAATAAATTTTTCAAACATTGTATGATAGTATTATGTACTTATCACCAATTTTGTGATAAAAGAAGGGCAAGATAGTGTAAATGAGTTTAATCTAATCCTAAGATTCTGGTTGTACATTAAAAAGTAAAAATTTTTATAACTGCTTTTTAGGCATATACTTTTCACTAATAACAAACATTCATGAGACAGAATAACAGTGGTTAAAAATGTTTAGTAACCTTTGGTACCTGAGTATCCATTGTAATAATTGTAAATATTATGTGTGTACAGTATGTCGAGCTTAAAAAGTTGATAATGCAATATTAAGAAACCAAAAATCTAATTTATTTTTAAACAAATGGTATTGTCTCGAAAGTTGCCTCCTCTCCGATTTTGATCAAATTTGGTATACAGGGGTTTTTTGGGGCGCTGATTACAAATCTGAAAAATATCTTTTCGGCAACGTTTCGTTTCCGAGATCTTCATCATCAAAGTTGAAATTTAAACTAACCTCATTTTCACTATATTCTTCCTTCTTTTTTTACACAATTCTTGATTTTTACACTAAAGTGGCACACGATATTTTATAAACACCTTTTAAAACCTTGTATTTTTATTTATTTTACATCTTTTTTCCATTAAATTGCGAACTTTTAAGTTCAAAGGCAGCAGCCATATTTGCTTAAAAAATAAAAGTGTAAAAAAGGTGTAAAATAAACATAAAAAAAAGTTTTCAAAAGGTGTTTGTGAAATATTGTGTGCCAATTTAGTGTAAAAATCAAGAATTTTGTGCAAAAAGAAGAAGGAATAGTATAAATAAGGTTGTTTGATTTTCGATTTTGATGATAAATATCTCGAAAACGTAACATTGCCGATTTTTTTTTTAGATTTGTAATCAGCGCCCCAAAAAACCGTACCAAAATTGTACTTCCTTTCATTCAATTAGAGGGACCTGTATATATTAAAATTTGCCTGGTCTGCCCAGTAATCAATAATTTTGATCCTTTAAAAGAGTGTACTAAATTATTAAATGAAATAAAAGTACGTAAATGTAAACCTTATTTCTTTTTAATAATCCACAGAAATACATAAACATTGTGGAAATCATATAAAAGATAGTTAAGATTGCCTAACTTTTCTCACTAATATTTCCTATGAAATTTTCATTTTCTATTATTCATAATTGATATATTATTATTTATTCGGTTACCTAACGTTACGTCTTATAAGAAGCACCTAATTTAAATATAAAAAATACTTACCTAAAGTTAAAAAGACGGGTATGTTACCCTTGGATTTGCAAGACAAAACCATACAACCTCTAGTTATTTTGTTACAATATTATAAGTAACAAACAATAAACACAAAATTATAGTCACAATTTAATAAACACTAATCACTAAAATAAGAAGGTTTTGATCAATCCAAAAAACGGTACTCCGGCTCTCATAAAATTATAATGTGTTGGCTAACTTCACACTGATTTATCAGTGTGTAAGTAGGCAACACATTAAATTATTTCGTGGAATTTTGTTATTGCGCAGAATCGGCGGCCAACTCTGACAGTTATTTTCATACTGGGCTGGACATTTTTTGATCGAATGGGCCATAGCATTGGGCTTCCATACACCTTTAAACTTCCTTGATTGTGACTCAATGGTCCGACAAAGCACGATATCTCCCAAACCGTTCACGACAGAGGAAAGCTAGGGGTACAAAAGTTATAGCAGATGAAAATAACTTTTATATTTCTAATGTTTTTTTAAATTAGCTATCTAGTGATGCCACTTACAGGGTGGATCAAAAATTTTCAAAATCCAGAAAAACATTATTTTGGTTCCACACTGTAAGAAGTGGCACCATTAGATTGCTTCTTAAAACTAAAATATAAATGTAAAAGAGAGGAATTAATAAAAAATAAATTTTTTATGTCATATAGGAATAATTTTTATATGAATGGATTTTAAATATCACTTTCGGTTTTGACGTAAAAGGCAAAACAATGCTAAAAGAATAATAATGACGTAATTTTTATCAAAACCAAAAATGATATTTAAAAAAATTTTCTACACTAACATTGTTTCTATATGACAGTTTAACAATTTAACAGCATAATATACAGGGTGGTGATTTTTTTTAAATGGATTTTTTGTCATAAATTTTATATTTTGGCAGTGGATTCTTCGGCAATTCTGGAATAGAAGAAAATTTCACATTTTACGCCCTTTTTTCTATAATTTTTTCATACTCAGTTTTTCACCATAATAAAGGGGTTTTGGAGATATCGAGCTTTGTCACAATATTGAGCCACCTTGTATATGCAGAATGTTTATAAAGTATTTGTACAAACTTTTTACGGCAAATGTTTGACTAATTTAAAGATAAAAAGTTCATATGAACTGAAAAGATTTCTGAATAACTTTTTTTTGAATTGGAAATCAATGTTTACATATTAGAATCATTTTCACGAAAATTTCACATCTGGTTGAAATTAAAAGTTTTTTATTCTGCTCACACAGGACATAGTTTTGTATTTCTTTTAATTTTATATGCCTCCTTAAAGAAAATTTAAATAATATAATTCTTAAATGTATAAAAACAAGTTGTGTCTCAATTCAACTGAAAAGCAAGCATAAATAAGTAAACCGCTACATTTAAAATATTTATGTTTTTTAATCAAATAATGTGTAAGGTTAAAATTGGCATATTTTATAATATTATTGCAGAAAATATAGTTTCCATCTTTATTTTTTTTTTAAGTATTAAAAATATATTTTATTCAATATTACTTAGTTTAAATTATTACTACCAAAAAAAAAACAAGACCAGCAAGACTCTTGCAGCAAGACCAAGACGGGGTATGCAAGACCAAGACCAAGACTTGCAACTTTTTAAACAATATTATAATATTTAATTTAATTTAATATACAGAGGTATTTCATACAGAAATTACAAAAAAAAGTTGGGAGAATCCAAATAAACGATTATTTAATGAATAACAGGTTTCTTTAATTAAATAATCGTTAAATTGATCACTTCGTTATTTTATACAGTTTTTTAAAACGATTATGAGTAAATGCAATAACATTTTTCAAAAATAATAGGATTGTGACTCAATGGTCCGACAAAGCACGATATCTCCGAAACCGTTCACGACAGAGAAAAGCTAGGGGTACAAAAGTTATAGCAGATGAAAATAACTTTTATATTTCTAATGTTTTTTTTTTTTTAATTAGCTATCTAGTGATGCCATTACAGGATGGATAAAAATTTTTCAAAATTCAGAAAAACATTATTTTGGTTCCACACTTAAGAAGTGGCACCATTAATTGCTTTTAAAACTAAAATATAAATGTAAAAGAAAGGAATTAATAAAAAATAATTTTTTTATGTTATATAGGAATAATTTTTATATGAATGGATTTTAAATATCACTTTCGGTTTTGACAAAAGGCAAAACAATGCTAAAAGAATAATAATGACGTAATTTTTATCAAAACCAAAAATTATATTTAAAAAATTATCACATTAACATTGTTTCTATATGACACTTTAAAATTTAACAGCATAATATACAGGGTGGTGATTTTTTTTAAATGGATTTTTTGTCAGAAATTTTATATTTTGGCAGTTCTGGAATAGAAAAAAATTTCACATTTTACCCCTTTTTTTATATTTTTTCATACTCAGTTTTTCACCATAATAAAGGGGTTTTGGAGATATCTAGCTTTGTCACAATATTGAGCCACCTTGTATATGCAGAATGTTTATAGAGTATTTGTACAAACTTTTTTACGGCAAATGCTTGACTAATTTAAAGATAAAAAGTTCATATGAACTGAAAAGATTTCTAATAACTTTTTTTTTTTTAAATTGGAAATCAATGTTTACATATTAGAATCATTTTCACGAAAATTTCACATCTGGTTGAAATTAAAAGATTTTTATTCTGCTCACACAGTTTTGTATTTCTTTTAATTTTATATGCCTCCTTAAAGAAAATTTAAATAATATAATTCTTAAATGTATAAAAACAAGTTGTGTCTCAATTCAACTGAAAAGCAAGCATAAATAAGTAAACCGCTACATTTAAAATATTTATGTTTTTTAATCAAATAATGTGTAAGGTTAAAATTGGCATATTTTATAATATTATTACAGAAAATATAGTTTCCCTCTTTATTTATTTTTAAGTATTAAAAAAATATATTTTATTCAATATTACTTAGTTTAAATTATTACTACCAAAAAAAGCAAGACCAGCAAGACTCTTGCAGCAAGACCAAGACCAAGACCGGGTGGTGCAAGACCAAGACCAACACCAAGACCTTCCTTCTGTTTGCAAGACCAAGACCAAGACTCGGCTTGCAAGACCAAGACCAAGACTAACCCGGTCTTGGTCTTGCTTTGCTCATCACTACTCGAGTGGAGACCAAGAGCTGACAAGAGAAGTAGGGGAAGACCTCCCACGCGATGGACGGACGATAACCTTTTTTGACACGTAAAGACTTTTACAAATTAATGCTTACATCATATAAACTGGTCCGATCAGCATTTGGATCATTGAATTGTTCTGCAGCTTTTCTTAGATTGGAATTATTTGATAAAATATTAAAAATTTTGTCTTTCTCAAATTATGAAACGATGACGTTGTATCGCAGCCGCACTATGGCAAAAATTTGGCAACTTTTTTTAAGTCGTCATTTAAACTGAAACTTTTACTTTGATAAAGTGTATATTCACGGGACTGCTTAGCTGTGTTTTTTTTAATTTAATTTGCAGTAAGCTGAGTCATTAAAATTAAAAGATGCCCAATCAATCTAAGTTTTGTTCATTTGCCAATTATATAAAAAAAGCATCGAAAAATATGAAAAAATGGCAAAAATTCACTTTTTTACACAAAAGTGCATTTTAAAGTGCATTGCACACCCTTTCATGCGTATGAATAGTGATTTTCCGGTTATTTATACCTTAAACTGAAACTTCATGCAAAAAAATCTGATAAAGAAAGTATTTTTTGGATTTACATGATTTTTAAATTATTTTCCTACGAACGTGCGGAAAAGACTTTCCACCTTCGTTTCCGCACGGTGTGCGGAAAAGTGAACTTTACTGCACGCCGTGCGGAAAAGTAAAACTACTCTAAAATCTTACAGGTAAGCAAGATTTATATGTATTTTAGTAATTGTAGGCTGTTTCATGCAATATACGAAGCCATTGCAAGTTTTAGTTTATTCTCTTTTTTGTTTGTTACTTCGTAATTTTCAATATTTTAACTAAAGCACAAAAAAAACATTTTTTTAATTACCCTGTATAATAATAATAAATGATTGTGACAAGTGACAAGTAATCTTGGTGATTTTAACACATGTCAGATTTTTTCTTCGTTTCCATATGAACAAGCAATTGCACAAATGAATTTCAATACAAACAAGCATTTTTAATGAAAAGGCGTCATAGTATCTTTTTTTAATTAAATAAAAATCCGACAAAAATAATTATTTAAAATGAGTAGTTCCGATGAATTTATTACCAGCAAAATCTCGTGAAAAATATGAGAATCAATATAGTCATTTCGAAAACTGTTGCTCCAGCAAGGGGACAAAAAGTATTAAAGAAGAAGTGTTCTTGGCCTATTTTGCGGATTTGCAAAAAACATATAAACCTAATACTTTATGGAATAAGTACTCTATGTTAAAATGTGTCCTCAAAGTGAAAAGGAACCTTGATTTAAGTTCATATTTCAAGCTAACATCACTACTTAAACACCAAAACGTGGGATACCGGCCAAAAAAATCAAAAACTTTCAGCAAAGAAGAAGTTTCAAGATTCATGAAAAAAGCACCTGATAATATTTACCTTCTAATAAAAGTTGCTACAATTTTTGGATTAGCCGGTGCTTGTAGGAGAGATGAACTTATAAAAATAATTATTGATGACATACAGGATAATGAAAATTTGATAGTGGTGAAAATTCCTGACAGTAAAAATAACACTTCCAGAATCTTTGTAGTGTCCGATGAAACAAATAACGGACTTTATTTGCAATTGTACCGTAAATATGCAAATTTGCGAAAACCACATACCCCACACAGACGTTTTTTTGTCCAGTATAAACAAGGAGCATGCAGTACGCAATGTGTGGGAATAAATTCAATAGGTAAAATGCCTTCAAATTGCTGTATACCTAAAATTAAAAAATCCAGAAGAGTACACTGGACATAGTTTTCTGGAGAAGGAATTACCAATGACAAGCGGCTGGAAATCAACGGCTGTAGCTGAGAGCTACAATGATGAATCCACAAATCAGAAAAAGGATATGTCGAATAAAATATTGACCATGAACAACTCCCCTCCTGAGCTAAGTCAACCTTCATCAAGCCGTACAAGAAGCGCTTCCATAAGCCACCCGCTAAATGAAATTACAGGTTCTACAATTAATTTACAATATGCTAATAACTGTTCTTTTGTTGTAAATGTTATCAACAAATAATTCCCATTTATAAATATGTTGTAGTAGTTCTTTCAGATTAAACATAATTTAAAAAATAATCATTGCTTTAATATTGGTATTATCTGACGCTCGTAGGAAAAATTTTGTTCCTAACGCTTGCGCAAAGTGACTTTTCCGCACTTGACTGCTTGCCGAACTCGCTTCGCACGTTCTGGCAACGCAGTGCTGCGGAAAAATCACTTGCGCACTTGTTAGGAAAATAACTATTTCAATGGACTATGTTAAAAACAATGAGATTCTAAGGGTGAAGAGAAAATTGATATGTAAGGGAAGGGTAGTTACCCTCCCCAGAAATGTTTAAAAATATTGTGAGATTTGCAAATTAATATCTGCATTATGCTATAAAACAAATTAAAAATTAAAGGGATTAAAAAAAAATATTGATCATCTATATTATTTTTTTGAAATGAATTGACCTAATCCCCATGTGAACGTGATATACAGAGTGTTTCTTAAAGACATGCTAATATTCAAGAGGGTGATTTTTGGACTCATTTTAAGAAAAAAACTTCCTATGAACATATGCCCCACAAGTCTTAACTTTTGAGATACAGGGTGATAAAGATTTAAAAAAAAATCATTTGTTTAATAATATCTAAGAAATTATTGTGAACATCTTTATGAAATTTGGTACATGTCTTCTATGCATCAAGGTGCATTTTCTGATACACAAAAAAATTATTTTCTCATCCAGTGGCGTCCGTATTCCTGAATTCAATCACATTTATTTTTATATCTCCTTTATTATTTATCCTATCGAAAATGTTTATAAAACTTTTTATATGGACAGTTTAGAAATCTGTAATTTTTGTTTTATATTTTTTTCTGTATTTTTTTTTTAGTTTTTGAGATATCAACGATCATTTTTTAATTTTAAACGTCAGTATCTCAAAAACTGTAAAAGCTAGGAGAAATTTTATATAACAAGAATTATGTATTTTTATAAGACCTTAAATTTAGGTTATTAAACATTTTTGTCTAAATGTAATACTTTACGAGTTATAATCAAAAAATCGAATTTTCGGGATTTTTTCAAGGTACCCCTGGAAAAAATTTGAAATTTAAAAAATTTTATTTTTGGATTTTTGCTGTAAACTTTAAGTGATTTAAGATTCTAATAAAAAAATAAATAGTATTTAAAAAAAAAACAAAAATACCATAAATATTTTTTTCTTAATTTGAACTGATTTTTGGTAAAAATCACATTTTTGTTTATATCTCCTTTATTTTTCATCCTATTAAAAATGTTTATATACCTTTTTATTATAGACAATTTAATTTATTTTTGTTTCATATTTTTTTGTATTTCTTATAGTTTTTGAGATATTAACGATTATTTTTTAATATAAAACATCAATATCTCAAAACCTATAAGAGATACAAAAAAAATTATGGAACAAAAATACAGATTTTTAAATTGTCTATAAAAAGTAAAATAAAGATTTTTAATGGAGTAAAAAAAAATAAAGGATATACAGGGTGTCCCAAAAGTAATGGGACACAGAGCAACAGCAGATTACTTAGGTCAAAATAATGCAATTTACGTAAATTTGCATCATCCCAAAGTTAATAATAACAAAGATACAGGGTTTTAAACTTTTAATTTTGCTTTCGTTTTTTCGCAATAATTCTTCAACTAAATGACCTAGCGGTACGAAATTTGGGATATGGGGGTTTTCTGAGGCGAGAAATTTAAATTCGTCCATGCTTTTGATCTTGCTACTAGAGGGCGCCAGCTACGGCCTACCTCACTTGTTTTAGATATCGTAACTTTTTTAAGCTTAGAATATTGACCTGTTTATTAAAAAATAAGTGACTATAAATCCATCTGCATCAAAAACGTATACTTTATTTAAGTCTCTAGGAGCAACCGTTCTCGAGATAAACGCATTTTAAAGAATCCCGCAATTTTTTTATGGAAAATGAATTTTGGCCAATTGTTTTCAAACTTTGCATAGTGATAGTTCTTAACACGCTGATCAAAGGTCTTCCTGGGCACAAAACCCGAAAACCCCTCCAACCCCCCGAAAATCACCCTCAAAATTCACTGGGGATTTGGGGACCTTTAAGGGTGATTTTGGGGGTTAGAGGCGTTTTCAAGTTTTGTGCCCAGCGTGTTAAGAACTATCACTATGCAAAGTTTGAAAACAATTGGCCAAAATTCATTTTCCATAAAAAAATTGCGGGATTCTTTAAAGTGCGTTTATCTCGAGAACGGTTGCTCCTAGAGACTTAAATAAGGTATACGTTTTTGACGCAGATGGATTTATAGTCACTTATTTTTTAATAAACAGGTCAATATTCTAAGCTTAAAAAAAATTACGATATCTAAAACAAGTGAGGTAGGCCGTAGCTGGCGCCCTCTGGTAGCAACATTAAAAGTATGGACGAATTTAAATTCCTCGCCTCAGAAAACCCCCAGATCCCAAATTTTGTACCGCTAGGTCATTTATTAAGAAAAAACGAAAGCAAAATTAAAAGTTTAACACCCTGTATATTTTTTACCATCAACTTTTGGATAAGGCAAGTTTACGTAAATTGCATTATTTTGACCTAAGAAATCTGCTGTTGCTCTGTGCCCATTACTTTTGGGACACCCTGTATATAAATATAAATTTATTATAGGAGAAGCCATTTTTAATGATGATTTATTAAAAAAAATTGTTATAATCCAAAAAATCTGATTAATTATTTTTTTTCTCCTAATGCTGGAAAAACTCGCGCTCAGGAGTGGTTAAAAACTTCTAATCTGCCCAAAAGCCAGTTTTTGGGTGTGTTAATACTCGAAAAAGGCTTTTTTGACGCTCTCTAAAGTGATTAAAAAAATCTGTTCTCCCCAAAAGCCACTTTTTGAATGTATTAGTACATAAACCGGTAATTGTCTAGAAAGTGGCCGCAACTCCGATTTTGACCAAATTTGGTATACGGGGGTTTTTTTGGGCGCTGATCACGAATATGAAAACCTTTTTTGGCGGAAACGTTTCGTTTTCGAGATATCCATAATCAAAGTTGAAAATCAAACTAACCTCATTTACACTATTCCTCCTTCTTTTTGTACAGAATTCTTGATTTTTACACTAAATTGGAACATAATAGTTAATAAACACCTTTTAAAAACTTGTTTTTATATTTATTTTATACCTATTTTTAATTTAATTGTAAAAATTCACTTTCAAACGCTGCAACCAGGTATACAATATATACAACATGGCCGCCCCGTTTGAAAGTGATACTTGGCAATTTAATGAAGAAAAAGGTGTAAAATAAACAAAAAAGTTTTTAAAGGGTGTTTATAAAATATTGTGTGCCACTTTAGTGTAAACATCAAGAATTGTCTACAAAAAGAAGGGGGGAATATAGTGTAAATGAGGTTAGTTTGACTTTCAAGTTTGATGATGGATATCTCGAAAACGAAACGTTTCCGCCAAATATTTTTTCAGATTCGTGATCAGCGCCCCAAAAAACCCCCGTATACCAAATTTGGTCAAAATCGGAGTTGCGGCCACTTTCTAGACAATTACCCATAAACCTATTTCTACCCTGTAAAATAGTCTCTAGGGGTAATTTTTTTACCTAGTTCTGTCTAGAGCCCCACTTCTAAATAATTACCTTTATTAGAAACCGTTTTCATTACTAACCCTTTTCAGAGCCGTAAGTGGAAGAACGGGACATTTCCGGACCCCTGTTAATAACAACTTTTTTTTATTATTTTAACGAGCAAAAAAAGGTGCCGAAAAGTTTACGTCTACTTTTGAAACACCCCGTATGTTCGGAAAACACAAATTTACTTCAATCACATAAAAATTATTTCATCAATTTTTCTCTTGTCCCCTTATTTTTTTTTAAATAAAATATATTATTGCTTTATTTAAAATAATAAAGTTGAGCATCTAAAAAATAAACTGTGTGGATAATTTTGTTTAACAGATATTTATCATATATAATAAACAAAATTCTTTTTTTAAGTGTAAATCTCTTGTAAATATGTGGAATTAAAATTAAAAACTTTTTAAATTAATAATTTCAAAATACTTACACATAAATGTACAGCAGCACAACATAATGATCAGCAGTTGCTTTAAACACTAAACACAAAAACACAGTTAAAGAAACCCAAAAACCGAACCACATACATCTTTTTTATATGGGCACATATTTTGATAAAATTGAGAATTTTTTTATGTTTACTGCTGTCCATATCGAGAATATATCTACTAGAGGCGGCTTTGCCGTTTGACCCTGAAACAAGCGTGTGAGAGAACATGAAGAGAGTTGTACAACCTTTCTTGCTCTGACGTAAAACCTGAAATATAGCCATTTTTTTAATTTTCAAAATAAAAATTAACACAAAAAAAATTGTTTTGGATTTTTCCCTAAAGATTCGGTAAATCCGTCGTAAAATAGAACAAAATGAAAAAAAAAACATGTCAATATCTTTATTTTTTGATTTTTTATGGTGGGACCGCCATTTTAAACAATTGCATATAGCGGAGTGATTCCGTAAGTCTATCGTGTGGTTTTTTTTGGCGTAGAACCAGGTCAAACCAGTTAGGTTCCTTCAAGTATGTCACCGGGCACATGAAATCGTATTTTACGACATTTTTTTGTGGTCTCGAACTTTTTAAATTAATAAAAAGTGATTTTTTTTTAAATTTGAAAAAAATATATTTTTTTCCGTTTCCACCGTCATAACTTTAAAACTATCAAAGATACCAAAACATTTTTTGTGTCAAATTAAAGCTCACACTGTAGCGCTTTTAACCTTATAAACTGTTTGGGCACAATTTGCAGTTTCATTCCTTGAAAAATCAGATAAACTGAAAATATATATTTTTTGTATTGAAATTTTCACCAATCGATAAACTTTTTTATTTTTGAAAATATTTTCATACATGCAGCGAAGAAAATATAGCCAATTAATAACAAAAGTTTTTGAAAAAAAATTTTTGCCTAGAGCGTATCGTTTGGCAACAGCGATTTTTTTTTCAGACGTAAAAAAGTATTATCGGGACCCAATAGCCCCGCATGCGGATAGCGTGCGTAGTAATACATTAGTAGTGGCAAAGACAATTATAGTTATCACTATAGACACACAGAACAATGTAAAATTTTTGGTTATAGGTTTGGACGCTCGCTTGCTGAGAATCCTTGAGCGAGCGTCCATCGAGAGAATATACGTGCACACGCTGCTATATAAACACTGTTGCCAAACCAATAAAAGAAGTAACAGAAAGTAGGAATTATTTCTGTCGAAAATAGGCTTCGAATTTATATTCGTTTTAATAATCTTAATTTTTTTTTTTTTTAATTTTTTTCTTTATTTGGGTAATAATAAAATTTTAATTATTTAAACATGTACTGTGGGAAATTATTTCCTAAAATATATTAATACCTAGTATAAGAATACACGTTGATAAACATGATTTGAAATTTTTACAAATTCTATTTTTTTTTATTATAAGACATCCTTACATAGCAAGAAATGTTTGTATAGGCTCACCTAAATTTAATTAATTTTTTTTATAAATAAAATCCAAATAAACGCATGTATTTTTTAGTTTTTTGCTATTTGCAAATAAAGTGAGAATTATTAATTAAAGTGTGGCCATTAAAGAAGTAAAAAACGGCTAGTTTTTTGGAGTTAAATAAAAAAAACGTTTTTGTTTAATTCATAGCATATCGTATTGCCATTTGTGCGTTGTGATTTGTTTGTAATTTCCCTGTGGTAATTAAAATTTGTATTCTTGTCAAAATGTCGGGAAATCTATGTCAATATTATGACTGCCGAGTGAGTCGAAGAGCAGATAAAGTTAGACTCTTTCGTTTTCCCTACAAGAATAGTACACTATGTAAGCAATTGATTATAAACTGTGGTAAGTATTTATCTATGTATATTAAAATTATTTAGACTAATAAATACCTTATAATTATATGATCGACACTTTAAATTTATTCGGTGTTTAGAGTAACCTTTTGATAACTATTAATTCAAATATTTGATATTTAAAAGAGTGACCGCAAAAATCGCTTAAAAAAGCCTGTTTTTTCACATTTATTCATTTAGAAAGAGCATTGCTTTTCGTTTTTTGCAAATTTTTAAAAATCACTTCTATTTAGGCGTTGGAAAGATGCCAAATCTAAAAAATTGCAAAAATAGCAGTGGTATTAAAAATATAAAAATGCAATTTTTGTTTCAAATGGACTTTGAAAAAATAAAATAATACATTTCCATCCCTGCGAAGGTTGTAAATCAACCCCCATGAACTATGTGGGGGTACAATCATCCCCTAAAAGTTTTAAAATCATGTACAACTTTAAAAATTGCAAAAAAAATAAGATTTTTTGGATATCTAATCAAAAAATAAATGTATATGATAGTCAACCACCCTTTTCTAAGGGTAAAACTACCCTTATCAGTGAGAAAAAATGAATGAAATCCTAGCTTTTTCAAAAAAAGTCTTATCTTCGTATTTTTTTGATCCAAGTATAAAAACCACCCCCTGAAAAGGGGGGTAAATTCATCCTAAAGTTAAGAAAGTTCAGGTATATTTGAGACATTCCAAAACATCCAAATATATTTTTTTATTATTTTAAAAAGCTTTATATGATTTTATACATTTAAGGGGATAATCCCTTGAAGGTAACAAATTAAAAATGAACTCGAAAAACCTAAGAAGGCCTATTTTATACATCTGGGAGGGGAAAATATAAGGCCAAAACCTTTTCTAACTGACATTTTATTCAATTTTTCTGATAATTGGGTTTCTTTACCTTGAATTTTGGAGTTTTTTTTATCAAAGCACTCCTCTAAACTGTCCATCATATTTGAGAAAATCCCAAAACATCTTAATATTTTTTCACAATTTTTAATTGTTTTTTACAAATACTTCCGGAGATATCCGAAAAAACCAAATTTGCGAGAGATTTTCTGTACGACGTTTCGTTTCGTTAGAAAATAATAACTTTTTTTTTTTAAGTACGGACCTGGGTTTTTATTTAATTTTTTTGAACCTCTTATTATCCTAATTACAAAAATGTATAACACTTAATATTTATTAACAAATATGGAACGCCCCTATAAGAAATGATTTTCTTCCTTTCCCTCATTGTCTCTTATGGAAAATATGTTTATTTAACAGAAAAATATTAAGTGTTATCATAAATTTTAATTGGGGATTTTTAACTCCAAAAAAATGCAATAAACAATTGAGTGCCGCATTTAAAAAATAAAGTTGATATTTCAAAAAAGCTCTGAAACCAACCTGTTTTGTAGACCTTAAAAAAATGGCCATAAGAAAGGGTCTTTTGTTTTCAATCTCTTTAAATAACGTCAGAAAAAAAATTAAAAGAAATCACCCAAAATTTTGGTTTTTTTTCCGGATCTCCGGAAGTACTCGGTATTTTACAACTTTTTACTCGGCATGTTGTTAGGCCCTAAATGCGCAACTTTGCCATCATTTAACCAAAATTTTTTCTTGGTTTCCGAGATCCCCATGTGCCTCAATCTGTGCACCCTGATACTTGGATCAAAAAAATACCAACCAAGACTTGTCTTGAAAAAGCTAGTATTTTTATTTATTTTTCCTATTGATAAGGTGGGTTTCCCCCTTTAGAATAGGGTAGATAGTTTTTCATAAACATTTATTTCTTATTAGACATGTCCTAAAAATCCGATGTTTTAATTTTTTAAGTTGTATACGTTTTTATATTTTAGGGGATGTTTCCCCACATAGTCCATGGGGTTGGTTTCAACCTTCTAAGAAATAAGTGTATTTTTCATTTTCCAAAGGTCCATTGGCAACAAAAATTATAGAAAAAAAATTTTAATACCCTAATTTTCGAATCTTTAGATTTGGAATTTTTTAACCCAAAAAGGGGGCTTTTTTAAAATTTGCAAAAAACAAAAGCAATGTATCTTATTTTTTGCGACGGTAATTTATTATAAAATTTATGTTTGCATGTTTTTTTTCCCCCTTTGTAAATTGTGAAAAAAACAGGCAATTGTTCAGTTATCTTATGATTAAAACAAGGTCCTATATTTATTTTTGGGGGCTGAAATAAATTTTAAAAATAAACCGGGGGTTGGAAGCCACTTACACTGGGAAATATGGGAAAAATTTGGGGCGTTAATTTTAATTGGGTAGTAATTTTTTTTTATTCAATTATATTTTATATTCCTCTTAAATAATCGGTATATTTAACTACGCACGGTACCTCTGAAGCCTGGGTAAGATTAATAAAAATGTGAAAGGTAATGGGGCGCGGGATTCGAATACTTCATGTTTGTAGTGCTGCAAAATCCAGTTTGAATTGAATTTGTATCTGCTTTTTTTATTACTTTATTTTTGATAAACTTAGAAAATAAAAATATTTGTTAAATTAAAAAAAAAATTATGTTGATTTTACATCCCAAAAAAGTGGGGTCGGGTCGTGATTTTAAACAATTACCAAAATTTTGGGTTAATAATTGTTTTTATATTGTTCTTAATAAATAGGTATTTGAGTAATACTTAAAAACTTTTACAATTTAGACCCAACAATTATACTACGTAAATAAAGTTTTTATAATAAAAGTACAATAAATATAAAAGAGCTGATGTGACGATTAATTTTTTTATAACTGTATAAGGTTGTTCAAAAGTCTCTCTTTTTGAAAAAATATAGGACCTGTAATTTAATTTATATTATTGTTAATAATTTTTAAAAATTTTAAAAGCTTTTCCTTAACCCCTTGGGTCACTAGCCAACTTATAAAAATTTTAGTTCCATTTAGGACTTTGAAACACTCTGTATTTACATTTCATATTAAATGGGCCAATAGCACAATTATTACCTTTTTCTTTACATAAAAAGTTAATTCAACAACCTCTAATGTTATTTTATATCAACAATAATAATTTATTTATTCACTAACAGCGATGGCATACTGGCCAGCGTACCAGCTCTTAAATAGGCCTTACGAGGGATTTTTTTGCAGATTGATTTATGCGGTTTTTGATTTGATTCGTATGAACGGCTACAAACTTTATAAACAAATTATATTAATGGAAAAATGAAAACTGGATTTGTGGATTAAAAAATGCATTTTTAAGTTTACAATTATATATTTTTTTCTAATTACAAACTATAAAATGCATTTCAAAAATTTATTTTTCTAATGCACAACGGCAGTTTTTCATTTTCCGTTAATAAAATTTGTTCACAAAGTTTTTAGAGGTTCATACGAATCAAATACCAAAAACCGCATTTAAATCCATCTTACAGCACAAAAAATTCATCGTGCATTACTTCGTTTACTCGACAAATATCTGTGCAAAAAGCAGTTTGTTGTTTTTGCAACATAAATATGTGCGGAGGGAGCCTAGGCTTTAAATAGACTATGACATAGTAAGAAGTCAAAACGGCAACGCTGAGAGGTACCTAAGCAGGTAAAAATTAAATATTCTAATAAAATTCGATTGTCGGCAAAAAGTATTTATACAAAGGACTGGGCGTCTATAGTGATAACTACAATTGTCTTTGGTAGTGGTGGTTGTCGAATTTTAAAGTGTGCTATATGTATTTAGAATTTTAAAACAATGAAGCGAATTATTTGTAAGAAAATTGTGTATGATGGATACAAATCTGTTTTACAAAGACCTAGAATACAAGACTTGTTATCATTACTATCAAGTGATGAAAAAAGGCAGGACAATCTAGCAAAAGAAATTCTGTCAAAAAATGATATTTTAAATGGCGAATATAAAATAAAATATTATAAAGACTGACGTAAATCTTACACAGATTCTCAAAACTATTATCATAATTTGCAATCAGACAGTGGCGCCGATCCTTCAAATTATTGTGACACTAAACTTAAATGCGATAGTTGTAATATTAGAAAAATGTGCTTTTTTACAACAATAGTAAAAATAAAATTAAGAAAATTTAAATAAAAAAATCTGTTTTAACAAGTAATTTAAATACAATTATGTACCTACATAGTATAGTTGGTACCTTTATATTAGTTAATATTTTGTACCGAAACAAAATACGAATTTCAATTTTATCCTGATACATAATGTTTAGGGTATTTATTTTATTACATAGTACTGAATCTTTTTAGGTAGTATAAAAGCTACCTATCAAAAAAATAATATAGCTGCCAGGAATAGAAATGACATTAAAACCAGCTATATCTTAATTACGTGGCTATGAAGATTTATTTGCGTTTGATGAGAAATATCATAAATTATGTCACAGCCACTACATCTCTGAAAGAAACATAAAATCGCACAAAAATAGGAAAACGGTTTCCGAACCTATCTGAAAATAGTTTGACAATATCTACCTCTTCTGCGAGTATTGGTAGTGATGTTCAGACAAATCTTTTACTTCCTAAAGAAATATCCAAAATTTTAACTTTATTAAGAGCTGCCATAATAGGTAGTGCAAGGCTTTATGTCAACCCAAAATTGAATTTCCAACATGTACCTGTGTAAAAGAAGGCCTAAAATGTTGTAAGGAGTGTAAATCTCGTTCTTGCAATAACATTTTTAAAGATTTTGAGGCAGAAATGAATTAAATTTACGAAAAATTCTAATAATGAAGCGCCTAAATAACTACTTACATATTTCATTATTGGGTCTGGTAAAGAAAATCAGCCACGGAATTGGACGATTTTTAAATTTGTAAAATGTAAAATATATTTTAAGTATTATTATTTAAGGCAAAAAAATGCGGATGATGTGGTTTTTACCAAGAAAAGCGCAATAAAAATTCTAAAATTTGGTCATTATTTGACATTTTATTTTAACTATTTACGATTTACATGTAATTAATACATGCACCGCTTCAAGACGTTTACAGTGTTGCTAAACGGAAATATTATTAATTTATAATAAAAAACTTTGCCATTACCATTAGGATAATTTTCATTAAATCAAAAAAATTTAAAATTCGAGCCAGTTACAAATACAGGGTGTTACTTAATGGTATGTCATAATTTGAAGGAGGCATTCCTGGATCGATTTTAAGTCGAAAAGTTTATATAAACGTGGGCCCTAAAATGCTTAGTTATTAAGATACAGGGTGTTAAAGTTTTATTTATTTTCACTTTTTAATACATTTTTCAAAGACGGTTTGAGATATTGAACTGAATTTTGGCACAGGATATTATGGCATAAAAACACACTTTTCAGATGTTCATTTAATTTTTTTGCAACCAGTGGCGTAGCTATGACGAATTTTCAAAACAATTTTACAAAAAATACTACGCCATTGACTTGGGAAAAAATTATGGTTTTATAATAATTATCAATCAATTATACAACAAAATCCTCTTCATTTTTGCCGTAAAACTTACCGTTTGGGAGAAATCGTTAATTAAAAAATGTCTTATGTACAAATTGCATCTTGAAAAATTATTATTGAAATAAATCAAGTTAGCTTTGCTCGTTGCCAGCGATTGTTGTTTTGTTGTTGTAAACATTATGACACTGACGTTAATTATCATTCTTGATTGTGTTAAACTTTTATTTTCAATTTTAAATACATTTTTCAAATATTTATTTTTAAGCTATTTTCTTACAAACTAGTGAACAAAAGCAATAACAATTAAATACAATACATACATAATTTACAAAAAATGTTGGAAATGACCACCTCTCGCCTCTATGCAGGCTTCTGCTCTTCTTCTCAATTGAATTACGAACCTTTCAAAAATTCCATGCGTGTTTCGATAGTTTCACATCCGTCAATAATTCTATTTCTGAGTTTTTCCCTAATGTCACAATTGGTGTATGATAAACTAATGTTTTTAGGTGCCCCCACAAATAAAAATCTAGGCTGTTCAGGTCAGGCGATCTAGGTGGCCAAAATTGTGGTCCTCCACGGCCTATCCAATGATTTTGGTAGGCTCTATTTAAATGCTCACGAGTCAATATGCTAAAGTGGGCGGGAGCGCCATCATGCATAAACCAAAGTTGTTGCCGTAACTGAAGAGGAACATTTTCAAGAAGCAAAGGCAAATCATTTTGGAGAAAATTACAATAATCCTGTCCGTTAAGGCATCCTGGTAAAAAAATGGCCCAAATTTAAAATGAGTCGGATACGATACCGATCCAAACGTTCAGTGAAAATTGTTCCTGAAAATATGTCTCTGTAATCGCATGAGGGTTTTCCTGGGCCCAGTAATGATTGTTATGGAAATTGGTTATTGCATTTCTTGAAAAATTTGCTTCGTCCGTAAACAATATTTTGGCATCAAAATGAGGATTTTCTGTTACTTTTTGGAGATACCATCTACAAAATTGCGTACGTGGTTCATAATCTCTAGGAAGCAATGCCTGAACCCTTTGTATGTGAAAAGGATATAACAAAGAATCTCTTAAAATCTCCCATACCGTCTTGTAGCAGATGTTTAATGCCATACCTATTTTTCGCGTACTTGTGGTTGGATCCTCTTCGACTGCATGCAGGACAGCCTCCTCCACTGCCGGTGTTCTAACTGTACGGGGCCTTCCTGGGAAATATTAGCTTTAAAACTGCCAGATTCAGTCAGACGACGATGAATGTTTATAAATGTTTGTCTATCTGGGAGAGCGCGATTGGGATACCTTTCTTGATACAAACGCCGCGCCTCCACAGCATTACCATTAGCTAGACCATAAAGGAAATGCATTTGTGTCATTTCCAAATTAGAATAATTTACCATTTTTTTTAAATAGCAAAATGCACGTTTTAAGATCGAAGGAGAAATAAATACAAACTGTCAAGAATGATAATTAACGTCAGTGTCATAATGTTTACAACAACAAAACAACAATCGCTGGCAACGAGCAAAGCTAACTTGATTTATTTCAATAATAATTTTTCAAGATGCAATTTGGGTACATAAGACATTTTTTAATTAACGATTTCTCCCAAACGGTAAGTTTTACGGCAAAAATGAAAGAGGGATTTTTTGTTTATAATTGATTGATAATTATTATAAAACCATAATTTTTTTCCCAAGTCAATGGCGTAGTATTTTTTTGTAAAATTGTTTTGAAAATTCGTCATAGCTACGCCACTGCTTGCAAAAAATTAAATGAACATCTGAAAAGTGTGTTTTTATGCCATAATATCCTGTGCCAAAATTCAGTTCAATATCTCAAACCGTCTTTGAAAAATGTATTAAAAAGTGAAAATAAAATAAAACTTTAACACCCTGTATCTTAATAACTAAGCATTTTAGGGCCCACGTTTATATGAACTTTTCGACTTAAAATCGATCCAGGAATGCCTCCTTCAAATTATGACATACCATTAAGTAACACCCTGTATAATTAGAGAAAATAAAAAGCCGCTTTAACTACCCAGCACTAATCATGACCGACCAGAACGGCGCATTTATAATAAAAATACAATTTAACGAGGAAAACCTAACCGGAACTAACCAAAACTAGGTAATAGTTGGAAAGTTGTTGTTTGTTAGTTCTGGTTAGTTTTTAATATAAGAAGGCAGTAAAGTGGCGCCATCTATTCTTTCCATATTATATCAGATGATTTAAAATCTAATATTACACAACAATTTTAAATATTCTGTAGTAGTATCCTTTAATAACCAACAATTTTGTGCAAAAAAAAAGAAAAACAGTGAATGTTGGAATTTGACATTTGATTATGTCAATTTTATAGATAGTAACAAAGAATTATGGAAATCCGGAACTGACCTACTATTCATTGCGCAAATTCCGCGGGGCCAACCCCCCTATTCCCGCTGCCCTGCACGCCTGGACAATTTTGTTCTACACTATTGGGCTTCCATACACCTTTAAACTTCCTTGGTAGAGCCCCGGTCGTCGTACTTGCCGCCTGCAAAAATCCCAGGCGTAAAATTATATGGGCTCTTTCGTTAGAAATGTTTGTCTTATAGCTTAAAAAAAATAAGTAATTTAGTAATTTTTAAATTGTATCTCTATAAAAAAAAAACTATTTAATTTTACTTAAATATAATAAAACTGTAACATTAATTAACAGTAGAGTTTTTAAAAACAAAACACACCTTTAAATTTGAAGGGATTACTCAATTTGATGATATGAAAGCTAGAATAAAAACTTTTTAATTGTTTTAATTTTTTTTTATTTGTTAGATCTCTAGTTTACTATATCTGTTGTTAAAGTTAGTGTTTGTGTTTTGTAAATTGGATATGTTTCTATTTTCTATTTGTCCCTTTCTTATTAGAGTTTGTATTTTAAAACATGTTTTTTATATACAAAATTCAGAGTTTTTTTCCGTTACTTAATTTGTTTTAATGGTATTTCCTGCATATTTGGCATTTTAGGGGGCCCTTGCTCCAAAGTTGCGGGGACCCAAATTTTGTAGTTACGCCACTGCTAAGCAACTATCGTTTTCTACAATCGGCGCGGTGCATGTGATTTTTTTCTGTTGGACAAGTAAGATGGATTGAAAGGGCCACTCAAACCCCCCCCCCCCCCCCTTATATACGTCCGTGCAGTACTATTTATGGCTTTGCGTGTTTAAGAACGAGGTATAGTCAATCTATTCTGAATTGCATCACCATAAAAAAGAAATCTGAACAAACAGTCAGCGGTTTCTTTGTGAATCATGGGCGGCGCGGCGTAATATATATTTAAAAAGGTTTTATGCTAAATTAATAATTAAAACCTAAAGAAACTATTTATTGAGTTTCTATCAATTTCAGCTTTTTTTTAAATACACATGCTGATGTGTCATTTATATTTTTTATTACAATGCTTTTATTAAATTAAGTTACTTTTTCTGTTGTCTGGGAAATTCACATTTCGACCACTTTACCACGAATTTTTTAAAAAGTTTTTATTTAAGTATGTACTTGCCACGATTGTCACAGAATTCAGAACATCAGAAAACGTTTGGTTGCACCAGAAAAGAGTTTTATCGAAGTTTTTTTAAGTTCTATTTTATATTTACACCAAAAAAATTATAAAAAACAAAGAACCATTTACACTATGGGGGAACAGTCTCGTCGGACTCGACATTAGAACTGGAATCACAGTGGGGTTGAATAATAATAGGAGCAATGGAATATTTATCTTCAGTTTTGATGACATGTGTGACACTATTCTTCCATTCGTCCCTGCTAATTTCACAGACTATTTTCCGAATGAGATTGAGTACCGCCCCACTGGAAGTTGACGACCTGTTAAGCTGCTTTAATCGTTTTTTTTAGAATAGCCCAAATCAATTCTATAGGATTAAAAGCAATAGTAAGGAGGTAGTCGTAAAAGTGTATGACCTTGTGTAGCGCATAGTTCATCTATGATATATTCATTTTTAAAATTACACGTTTTTATAGTTTTAAGTAACTCTCGCTTTACAGGAATTTTTTCAGGAATTGCAATGCCTTTACTTCTCATAAATAATAAAATGTCATCTTTTTGGTGCTGGTGTTTGGTATTTTATTTTAAATACGGGAGTGATATGACGCATTGTCCATGAAAATAACCGAATTTGGCTGAAGATTTGGTAAAAGCTGTTCTTTGAACCATTTCTCGAACAAATCTGCTGTCATATCCTCGTGATAGTCCGCTGAAGACTGAGCAATGTTCTTGACTGAGAGCAACAGCGCATTTGGTACAAAGCCATTTTCACTCCCTGCATGCAAAATGATAATTATCTTTCCTCTTGAGCAAGGCGCATTTAATCAACAATTTTTTGAGTCATCCACCCATCCACTGCGAACAACATCGTGCGTATCGAACCATGTCTCGTCTAAGTAGACTATAGGTTTGTTTAGTTCACGGAATTCTTTTATTTTTCGAAGATAATCCTCACGCAATTGAAATATTCGCTGAGATTCCATTATTACCATTCTGTTATCTATTTTTTTGTGTTTAAAACCACAACTTATTAAAACATTACGTAGTGTTTCTAGACACGTGTAGTTATAACGTGAATACTCTTTTAATTTTTCCTGAATCATTTGTAATGTTGGAACGGTATTCTGTTCGTAAAAACCATAAACAATCCGCCGAATAACATCTCTGTCGCCATCTTCAATTTTCGTAAGTTTTTCTTTGGTTTGTTTTCGTTTCACTCCATGATCAATCACATCCCCTTCCTTAATCACACGAAAAATTGTAGTATGTGACAATTTAGTCAGTTTACAAATTCTTTTAATAATGTACCTATTAGAGTTTTCTACATTTCCCCCCTTTAAACACTCATAAATATTCAAAACAAGTCTTTGGCACTGAACATGTAAATCTTTGTTTTTAAATTCTGGATATTCATATTCAACACTTCCTGTAGATCCTTCGTTAGTTTCGAAAGGTCTCCAAAAGGCCATCTTAATATCTTAATTTTAATAGTTAAAATTTAGGCACGAAAGTAAAGTTAAAAAAACATAGACAATCCACAAATAAATATTCACAAACGCCACCTATGCATTTAGAACTAACATCTGCAGGTGTTCAGAAACACGTGGCGCTTCGTCGGGTCGGTCTATATGGTCAGCGCAAATAATTATAAGAAATCGCGTTCCGACGACCAATATTTTATTTGTGCGATTGTTTAACTTATACCGGAATTAATCAGTAATAATATGCTATTTACTTCTTATACTTTATTTACATGAAAGCAAGTAATACCGATCGGTCCTGGTATAAGGGTTTAAAATAAAGTGAATCAATTCAGAATAGATTGACTATAAATTCGTCTTTATTTAAAAAACTCACAATTATCACAAAACCTATGCAATTTTAGCAGCTTTTTTGTGGAGAATTAAATTTTCTATCAAAATGACATCTCCTAAAGTTTAAAAAATTATTTCAAAATAAATACAAAAAAACGCACTTTTTATTTTTGATTTTTGTCAACTAGCTATATATATTTATATATTATTATTTACCTTTCATCAATTTTTTCTGATTTTTTAGGCCTGATAAAACAGTTTCGCAACAGCGTCATTCCTGCCAGACACCGACATTTTTCACAAAAAAATGAATAAAACAATAAATTGGCATGTTTGTATTTTTATAAAAACCTTTATTAAAAATTATCATTTTTCTCTTTTTAAAACAAAATTCAATTTTTTAATACTACAAATTAGAGATGAGATATAAAAAATATTAACTCACAGTAAAACAATTTTATGCAACATTATTTCTAGTTCAAATGGCACGTATTCATAAAATAGAAAAGTGTATAATGCATATAAAAAATATTACATCTTAGTTGTGGGTGTTTCAAAAGACATGCGTCATTCCTGCCAGACATCGACATTTTTCACAAAAAAATGAATAAAACAATAAATTGGCATGTTTGTATTTTTATAAAAACCTTTATTAAAAATTATCATTTTCTCTTTTAAAACAAAATTCAATTTTTTAATACTACAAATTAGAGATGAGATATAAAAAAAATTAACTCACAGTAAAACAATTTTATGCAACATTATCTCTAGTTCAAATGGCACGTATTCATAAAATAGAAAAGTGTATAATGCATATAAAAATATTACATCTTAGTTGTGGGTGTTTCAAAAAAAATGCGTCATTCCTGCAGACATCGACATTTTTCACAAAAAAATGTATATAACAATAAATTGGCATGTTTGTATTTTTATAAAAACCTTTATTAAAAATTATCATTTTTCTCTTTTTAAAACAAAATTCAATTTTTTAATACTACAAATTAGAGATGAGATATAAAAAATATTAACTCACAGTAAAACAATTTTATGCAACATTATCTCTAGTTCAAATGGCACGTATTCATAAAAAAAGAAAAGTGTATAATGCATATAAAAAATATTACATCTTAGTTGTGGGTGTTTCAAAAAACATGCGTCATTCCTGCCAGACATCGACATTTTTCACAAAAAATGAATAAAACAATAAATTGGCATGTTTGTATTTTTATAAAAACCTTTATTAAAAATTATAATTTTTCTCTTTTAAAACAAAATTCAATTTTTTTAAAACTACAAATTAGAGATGAGATATAAAAAATATTAACTCACTGTAAAACAATTTTATGCAACATTATCTCTAGTTCAAATGGCACGTATTCATAAAATAGAAAAGTGTATAATGCATATAAAAATATTACATCTTAGTTGTGGGTGTTTCAAAAAACATGCGTCATTCCTGCCAGACATCGACATTTTTCACAAAAAAATGAATATAACAATAAATTGGCATGTTTGTATTTTTATAAAAACCTTTATTAAAAATTATCATTTTTCTCTTTTTAAAACAAAATTCAATTTTTTAATACTACAAATTAGAGATGAGATATAAAAAATATTAACTCACAGTAAAACAATTTTATGCAACATTATCTCTAGTTCAAATGGCACGTATTCATAAAATAGAAAAGTGTATAATGCATATAAAAAATATTACATCTTAGTTGTGGGTGTTTCAAAAAACATGCGTCATTCCTGCCAGACATCGACATTTTTCACAAAAAATGAATATAACAATAAATTGGCATGTTTGTATTTTTATAAAAACCTTTATTAAAAATTATAATTTTTTTCTTTTAAAACAAATTCAATTTTTAATACTACAAATTAGAGATGAAATATAAAAAATATTAACTCACAGTAAAACAATTTTATGCAACATTATCTCTAGTTCAAATGGCACGTATTCATAAAATAGAAAAGTGTATAATGCATATAAAAAATATTACATCTTAGTTGTGGGTGTTTCAAAAACATGCGTCATTCCTGCAGACATCGACATTTTTCACAAAAAATGTATATAACAATAAATTGGCATGTTTGTATTTTTATAAAAACCTTTATTAAAAATTATCATTTTTCTCTTTTAAAACAAAATTCAATTTTTTAATACTACAAATTAGAATGAGATATAAAAAATATTAACTCACAGTAAAACAATTTTATGCAACATTATTCTAGTTCAAATGGCACGTATTCATAAAATAGAAAAGTGTATAATGCATATAAAAAATATTACATCTTAGTTGTGGGTGTTTCAAAAAACATGCGTCATTCCTGCCAGACATCGACATTTTTTTCACAAAAAAATGAATAAAACAATAAATTGGCATGTTTGTATTTTTATAAAAACCTTATTAAAAATTATAATTTTTCTCTTTTAAAACAAAATTCAATTTTTTAATACTACAAATTAGAGATGAGATATAAAAAAAATTAACTCACAGTAAAACAATTTTATGCAACATTATCTCTAGTTCAAATGGCACGTATTCATAAAATAGAAAAGTGTATAATGCATATAAAATATTACATCTTAGTTGTGGGTGTTTCAAAAACATGCGTCATTCCTGCCAGACATCGACATTTTTCACAAAAAATGAATATAAAAAATAAATTGGCATGTTTGTATTTTTATAAAAACCTTTATTAAAAATTATCATTTTCTCTTTTTTAAAAAAAAATTCAATTTTTAATACTACAAATTAGAGATGAGATATAAAAATATTAACTCACAGTAAAACAATTTTATGCAACATTATCTCTAGTTCAAATGGCACGTATTCATAAAATAGAAAAGTGTATAATGCATATAAAAAATATTACATCTTAGTTGTGGGTGTTTCAAAAAACATGCGTCATTCCTGCCAGACATCGACATTTTTCACAAAAAATGAATATAACAATAAATTGGCATGTTTGTATTTTTATAAAAACCTTTATTAAAAATTATAATTTTTCTCTTTTAAAACAAAATTCAATTTTTAATACTACAAATTAGAGATGAGATATAAAAATTTTAACTCACAGTAAAACAATTTTATGCAACATTATCTCTAGTTCAAATGGCACGTATTCATAAAATAGAAAAGTGTATAATGCATATAAAAAATATTACATCTTAGTTGTGGGTGTTTCAAAAAACATGCGTCATTCCTGCCAGACATCGACATTTTTCACAAAAATGAATATAACAATAAATTGGCATGTTTGTATTTTTATAAAAACCTTTATTAAAAATTATCATTTTTTCTTTTTAAAACAAAATTCAATTTTTTAATACTACAAATTAGAGATGTATTCATAAAATAGAAAAGTGTATAATGCATATAAAAAATATTACATCTTAGTTGTGGGTGTTTCAAAAAACATGCGTCATTCCTCCCAGACATCGACATTTTTCACAAAAAAATGAATATAACAATAAATTGGCATGTTTGTATTTTTATAAAACCTTTATTAAAAATTATAATTTTCTCTTTTAAAACAAAATTAAATTTTTTTAATACTACAAATTAGAGATGAGATATAAAAAATATTAACTCACAGTAAAACAATTTTATGCAACATTATCTCTAGTTCAAATGGCACGTATTCATAAAATAGAAAAGTGTATAATGCATATAAAAAATATTACATCTTAGTTGTGGGTGTTTCAAAAAACATGCGTCATTCCTGCCAGACATCGACATTTTTCACAAAAAAATGAATAAAACAATAAATTGGCATGTTTGTATTTTTATAAAAACCTTTATTAAAAATTATCATTTTTCTCTTTTTAAAACAAAATTCAATTTTTTAATACTACAAATTAGAGATGAGATATAAAAAATATTAACTCACAGTAAAACAATTTTATGCAACATTATCTCTAGTTCAAATGGCACGTATTCATAAAATAGAAAAGTGTATAATGCATATAAAAAATATTACATCTTAGTTGTGGGTGTTTCAAAAAACACCCACAAAAAGTTCTAATAAACATGGGTCCGCAATCGTTCCGCTACTGAGATACAGGGTGTTGAAAATTAAAAAAAATTAGGTATTTCTTAAAAATTCAAAAACTCTTTAGAGGCATTTGGTTGAAACTTTGGTTAAATTATGTGATGCATGCAAGGTAATTTTTCACCGTGGTGGGTCTGTTCGTTGGCCACCTTGCTCGCCCGATATAAATCCTTTGGATTTTTATCTCTGGAGCCATTTGAAGAAAATTGTGTATAAAATGCCTGTTCATACCAGAAAAGAACTAATGCAAAGAAAATCGTCATGTTTGTCGGCTACATGCCTGCAATAAAGCTGACGGTGGTCATTTTCATCATTTTCTTTAGTTATTAATTTTTTAGAAGTATGTTTATTGTTTTAAAATGTTTAATCTGATTTTTATGTTAATTACACTTTTATTCACGAAATACATTTTGTCAATTTTCTCCGAAACGGTTTCATTTATCAAAAAATACCAAAAGGTAGTTTTGATTAATTTAGAAACAAGAATTTTTAAAAGACTAAAAATATTGAAAACGCAGTGGCGTACCATATTTTTCTACAATAATATTAATATTTTTACCCCAATGCACGCCTCTGCTGAAAATAAATTTAATTCATTTAGGTGAAAAATTACCTTCTATCACAGCTATCTAAAACTAAAAGAGCTATGAAGTAGCAGATCTGGCAACACAGCATACTAGGCTTGCAAAACGCGTGCGCTTCGTCGGCCTTGTCGGTTTCTTTGAATGCAGTTTGAAAAGTAAACGCAAACGATTGATACGCAAAAAATAATTTGTGTGTTTTAAAAATAAAAATAGCAGCCTATAGTTTTAAATTAAGGACTAATTAAAGTAGTGTAGTATTGCATATTGCATTAGTGAACTAAAAATCGTTGTTTTTTCGTTTATATGTAACATTGTATGTATGTATATTTCCGGGATGTAAAACAAATTACGGCAGCGTTATTAAAACAGAGGGACATCAAACAACATTTATTTTTCCTAAAGACGATGAACATAAAAAGGTCTGGTTGCGTGCTATTTACAGAGAAAATTTTTCGGTGACTAATTCTTCAGTGGTGTCTTGGAAACAATTTGATAATAGTGACATTTTGAGAACTGAAACATATATAGATAAAAGTGGAAAAATTCCGGAGTTTCCTTTGACGTGCCCTAAATTATAGCATGGTGCAATACCAAGGCTTTATAAGAACCAACCGAAATGTTTATCAAATCCTAAAGTGCCCCAAAAAGTAACCCTGAAGAAAGAAGGAAAGTCCTCGTAGAAACTTACGAACAAGAACATGGGATTGAAAGCTTTCTTAAAAACGACCTTATTACTGATTTTAGTAGTTTTGAAGCGGAAATTGACAAAAAAATAAACTTAAAAAATTGGAGATATGCAGTGTTTGACTCTTGTGTCAAAAATATATAGTTGTATGTCGATCATTGCTTGTGTTTATATATATTTACTTAACCAAAATTTATTAACATCCCTAACTATTGCAAGCCTTCTAAGTAGACATTTTTATATTTCCTTTGAAGACTAGTGTAAGTGCGGTACAGAAGTAAAGAAACTATATCAAAAAGTTGCCCTTATTTTAAGCAATATTTTTTTAAGTAATTATACCAAAAATATAAACAATTCCGTTTCATTACAAACTTAGTTAAATACTTTTTCGAACTCGCCTAGAAAAGATGTAAAAAAAGAAAGCTTTCCACTTTGACGGGATAAGTGTATTAAAGAAACTTTTAGTGTAATAACTATATTTACGAACAAGGTTACCAAATATATTTATAAATAATAAGTTTCTTTTGACATTGATAAGTGTTTAAATGTGCAACAAAAACAATATTAGCTCCAAGCAATATCGTCAGGACTATATTAAGAAAATCATATAAATACCGGTAAGTTCACCAAAAAATATCATTATACATATTCTAAAAGTTATTTACATGTTCTAAGGTAGTGTAAAACCCGAACAATGAACCCAGTTTTGCTTTTTTAATCTTGTCTTCCTTATTAAGTACAGATTATGTTTTTTAATAATATTATTTTAGATATGTTGTTTTCGGTTGATTTTAATTATTACAAAAATTACTGATTAATACATTTTTAGCTAAGTTTTAAAAGTTACATTAATTTATTTGCCAGGAACAGTTAAACAGTATAAAAATAAAACCTTAAAATTTAATATTTTTTAAAGTTTAGCAATAATTTGAAAAAATAATAATAGGTTCTGAATATTCTAATATGGCCTAGGTTTTCCGGACACATTAGTGTTTTTTAGGGCCATATAGTATAGTATTTAAAATTATGTTTATTTTTAAAATAATACCTGTATTTTGTTTAAAATTTTATAAAAAAATGTTTATTTAGCGCAATCTGTTTAGAACTCATTAAATTAAACCAGCCCAGGGCGCAGTGTTGTTTGCAACGTTGCCTTTCTTGCTTCATGGCTCTTTTGTTATAGAAGGCTGTGCTGCTATGCATCACATAATTTAACCAAAGTTTTAACCAAATACCTCTAAAGAGTTTTTAGATTTTTAAGAAATACCTAATATTTTTTTAATTTTCAACACCCTGTATCTCAGTAACGGAACGATTGCAGACCCATGATTATTAGAACTTTTTCTATTATTTTTGGATGGCCAATCTCCAGCCGAGCGTTGGCGCATGTTTTTTGGATTTTAAGGATAGTTTTAGTTATCCCTTAAAAACGGTTGGAGATACATCACTAACCGAAACGTTGTGTATCAATTAACAAATAAAGACAATGGAAGTCCAAGATTTTAGTGTTATTGAAACCAAAACATTATCTAACACTTTTAAAGAAACACGGAAGGGAATGTCCTCAACGATTTTCTCATAAAAGGGTGGACATTCTCTCCTGCACTAGATAACAGTTGATAAATATGGATGCGCCTGTTTCTTGTCATCGTGTCGATGTTGTTTGTTTCTGTAGCAATAGGGCCAATTGCCCATTTTTGTCGGAGCTCGCTAGTTTTCGAGATATGACGCTCCAATTAACATAACTTCAAAATTGCATAAACATTCCTAAAATTTCGCCGATTTTCACCTAGGAGATTTAACCAGAAGTTATATATATATATATATATATATATATATATATATATATATATATATATATATATATATATATATATATATATATATATATATATATATATATATATATATATATATATATATATATTACGTTTATTTGTTGCCTTGTTAATCACGCATTAAAAATTAGTCGCTTTGTTTTTACCAGACGAGGTGAGAGTTTATTTTAAATTATTATTAAATCGCGAAAATGGCACAATACGAAATCGATAAATTCGTGAATATATTGCTGATTTTTTATAGAGTTTTGTCAATCTACGGCCGCTGCTTTGAGATTGTACGCGTGACGGTTTCCGTTGCGGGCTGATCCAACCACAAGTTCTCGAGTGATTACAAGTTAGGTCGGTTTAACTAAAAAAAAAGTGTAGATAACATTGCGGTAAAATCAGTTGTATCCCGTTTTCGTTCAAGGTGTTCAAGCCCTACAGCCAGAAGACTTTCCCAGTCGAGTTTAGTTTTGTGTTCACTTCAAATGAAATTAAAAGTTTCCGACAGGACCGTATTTGACACACTAACGGCCGAGTGATGATCGCGTTGTTAAATTTAGCAATAGACTTAGCAGTTTAGAATGTTTAACAAAACGTCATTGTCATTGTTATTCAATGATTTTAGTAGGCAATCTGTTAAAATCTGACATTTTGTTAAACATTCTAAACCGTTGTTAACTTTTAACAATTTGCTAAGTTGACAACGGTTTAGAATGTTTAACAAAATGTCAAATTTTGACAGGTTGCCTACCTAAATCATTGAATAATACTGACAATGACCTTTTGTTAAACATTCTAAACTGCTAAGTCCATTGCTAAATTTAACAACGCGATCATCATTCGGCCGTAAATGAATGTAAGTTTCTTATTTTTGAGTATTTTGAAAAAAGTTATTTGAAAAAGTTGTTTATTTTAATGAGTTTTATACACAGTGAAAAAAAAGCGTCAACTTAGGAATCACCCTGAATATATATATATATATATATATATATATATATATATATATATATATATATATATATATATATATATATATATATATATATATATATATATATAAAGAGAGGAAGGGTAGTCGTGACTGACTAGTTAAAGAAAAAAATCTGAAACCAGAGTAGTGGAAATGCAGTCAATTGAAAGGCCACTTAAGTAATTAACTCTTTATTGAAAAAGTCGAGCTTTCGGAAAAACTTTTTCCCATCATCAGGACAATCTAAAAATAAAAGAAAATGTTTCTTGTTAGTGAAACCAACAAAAATAATTCTCTCTTTTACAAAGTTCTTACCATATATGTGAGTTGAAAACATGAAACAGGTTTAATAGCAATGAAGAACAAAACTTCATTCACATTCCTCTTTAAACTACATTGACTTTAACTTAGTTTTTAGCACGTAGATCGTTGCCACCATGTTACTAACAAGACTTTTACGGAGTGAAAGAAATATAACAAAAAGCAAAAGAATTTATAGTTAAAAAACTTACAAAAAACAACTATGGTTTTAAAACTTAACGACCAATGAGCGCTGTCAGTTGAACAAGAAATAAGAAATTTGATATAATGATTTTAAAAAACTTTGGATTTTCCATTTTTAAGATTTGGACATCACAGGCCGCATCATGCAGAACTGACAGAGCCATCTGTCGTGGTGCCTAGGTAATTATTTATACACTGCTCCCAATTAAGAGTTTGCAGATGCATTATTGTATTTTGAAAATGAATACCATTTACAAAGGTTTAAAATTAATAGATTGTAATATGTATGTACCTACAAAATGCAAAGTTCAGATGCTTATTATTGAATTTAACGAAAAATTGTTATCGTTATCGTCACTTGACGCCAGAAGAGGTGTTCTTTCTTGTGCACTCTCTCAACATGTAAACACTGCTGGACACGCTATGGACTGGCAGAATGCAATAATTTTAGATAGAGCTGACAAATTGGTACTAAACTTTCCTAGAAATGGTACATATTTACTTACAACCAAAATCTATGAATAAAAGGAGTGATATCCAAAATCTTAGCTCCATTTATAATTATATTCTCTCGTACCAAAAAAACGATAACAATTTTTCGTTAAATTCAATAATAAGCATCTGAACTTTGCATTTTGTAGGTACATACATATTACAATCTATTAATTTTAAACCTTTGTAAATGGTATTCATTTTCAAAATACAATAATGCATCTGCAAACTCTTAATTGTGAGCAGTGTATAACTAATTACCTAGGCACCACGACAGATCGCTCTGTCAGTTCTGCATGATGCGGCCTGTGATGTCCACATCTAAAAAATGGAAAATCCAAAGTTTTTTAAAATCATTATATCAAATTTCTTATTTCTTGTTCAACTGACAGCGCTCATTGGTCGTTAAGTTTTAAAACCATAGTTGTTTTTTGTAAGTTTTTTAACTATAAATTCTTTTGCTTTTTGTTATATTCACTCCGTAAAAGTCTTGTTAGTAACATGGTGGCAACGATCTACGTGCTAAAAACTAAGTTAAAGTCAATGTAGTTTAAAGAGGAATGTGAATGAAGTTTTGTTCTTCATTGCTATTAAACCTGTTTCATGTTTTCAACTCACATATGGTAAGAACTTTGTAAAAAATAATTATTTTTGTTGGTTTCACTAACAAGAATCATTTTCTTTATTTTTAGATTGTCCTGATGATGGGAAAAGTTTTTCCGAAAGCTCGACTTTTCAATAAAGAGTTAATTACTTAAAGTGGCCTTTCAATTGACTGCATTTCCACTACTCTGGTTTCAGATTTTTTTTATATATATATATATATATATATATATATATATATATATATATATATATATATATATATATATATATATATATATATATATATATATATATATATATATATATATATATATATTTATTTATTATGGGCAAATCGTTGTAATATTGTCTACCGTGATTCGACATACATTTTTCTAAGATTGCATCGTGCCTAGTCGATTTCATACACAAGGACACATGATCTTTTTCAATCCTGCTGACATATCTTCGCTACCACCTTCCAGCTCTGTTCTTTGTTCTCTCTAGCTGCTTCATTAAAATCTTCCTGGTTCAATTCACTGTTAAACTTTTGCAAACACATAAGCTTGACATCCAGAGGTATATCATCATCCTTAACTAAAATTATCAGTTTTTCAATTTCACATAGTACATCCCGCTTGATATTTTCTTTAACTTGATATTTTGTTAGACATATTTTTACAAGCAAAGTGTCTAAATTATCTTGCTCTTCTATCTGAATCAAATTGTGTAGATGAATTTTATCTTGATTAACTGTTTCCTTTTTGACATCTTTATTTGGTTCGGTCACTGGTATATATGAACCCTTAGTAGTGGCGTATTCTTTAGTGTGGGCTTCAACATCTTTTGTAGTGATTTTTTCGTTAGCGACATTACATTTTGGTGGTGAGGAGGCATCTTCTTTTGGAAAATCACCATTACTTAAAGACCCTAATTCAGTATTAGATGGAATATTGTCTCTAAAACGTTTTTCTTCTAAATCTCCTTTTAAATTTTCATTTAATTCACTTGTGGGTTGCCCACATTCAGCGGAATTTCGTGGAATATTTTGACTTATCCATTTTCTGATACTTTTTCTGTAGATCCTCCACTTCTTTATTAATTTTTTTAAGATATTCTAAGGCGACGTCATAAGGCACTATTTCTGAGTAGTAAAGGGTTTTCACTAGTTTATCTAGTTCTTGAAATACTTGCTCCTTTAGATCTTTGTCGTTTCTACGTAAATTATCGTTCATTTTATTTTCGTTGGGTCTGGTTTTAACATTTTCCATTGAAGCCGCGGGGTGCGAACCTCCATTTTCTTTGATGTTAGTCTTAGGTAATTCTGGTACGCTTTTATTGGATGAGCTTTGTTTTTCAGTTTTTCTTTTTTCCTAAAAATTTTTATATACTAAGTAATACAGAAATCTTAAACTAGTAAAAATAATTATAGTTTAATGCGGTGATCGAAAGCATAGAAAAACCGTGCGCCTAAATTAGTAATGTTAAATGTCTTAAATCATTTCATTTCTCCAAATGGATTTAGTTATAAAAAAAACAATATAGCAGCGTCTTACCTTAATCCAATGATCAACTGAAAAGTAATGACCATTGGATCCGTAATGGTCTACAGCCTCTTTAATAATTGGAAATTTTTTGTTACAAACTTTACAAATATCCGACAGCATCATATTTTTCAAATCCATGGGTAAAGTTAGGTCAAAAGGACTGTATTGCACTAAAAAAGTAACATTTTTATTCATTTATTTTCTGAAAGGATACCATGTACAAAATACCGTTAATGGCGGGAAGTCCAAGTTTCTTTAATTTTTTTCCATGTTTTGAGCTCTTTATATGTTCCCACAACTGTTCTTTTGACATCGTTGAAATATTGCAAGTCTTACAGTATACATCTTCTTTTCTGAAAGATAAAAACATTATCACTCATTTAAACAATGATAATCCAGCCAAAACTAAACTAAATATTACACAAGCAAAAACAAATAAACCTTTTTTTTTCTTATTAGAAATCGACAAGCATACTACAAGTCTACTAGTCTAGGCAACAAGTTCAAAAATTGTTAATTCGAGATAAAGCTCCTAAAAATTTAAGCTCATTGGATTCGGAATGATGTTAGAAAAATGTATTTGAAGGATTTTTTAGCACATAAAAAATTAATAACAAATTAAGAAATGTTATTGAAAGGTCAACCTTTTGCATTCTCTTAAGGAACTAATCAACTTACAAAGTGTCGGAAAGAAATAGTGGACCCTATCAAAGGGGTTTTTACCCCATTTTTCATCGTTTTTACGCCCCAAGCATAAAATTATTTAAAAAACGTTTCTTTTTCCATATTTAATAGATTATATAGGTTTTTTGCGCCACTAAATTTAAATATGATATTAGAAATTGCAATTGAGGGCTTAGAAGAGCTGAATTCACCCTTTTTTTACCCCCTACACCTCTAAAACATACATTTCGCTAAAAAAAAGTTTTCCCCATTTTTAATGATACATATAGGTTCTTTGAGCCATTCAAATACGATATTACACTTTATAAACTCCCGGACAAAAAAAATTGGCACCCTGGTTTTTTGCTAAGTTTGATACTTTATAACTTTTTTGTTTTTAATCCGATTTTTACAATTCTTTTGCCATTTTATAGATAATTTAATTGGGAATGTGCTGAATTTTTTCAATGATGGGTCATGTTCGATAGGGCGCTATTATACCGGGTGAATCAATGTGTGTTTTTTTGACCTAAGTTTTAAACACCCTGTGGAGATATTGGGGCTGTTATTTTTAATACTGACAATTTTTTGACAAAGTTACATGTAGTCCTAACATTTTCTTTTTTGACTCATTTCGTTATCTTTAGTTTTAGAAGAGATACGATGTTTTTAATAAAACTCTGCAAATTGCGATATTTTATTAGATCACAAGTCATTTTTAAATCAAGTCAACTTATGTAAATGTTATAAGTATTAGGCAGTGCAAAATTGTTGTAATAGTTATTGGTGTCAGCATGGTGTTAACTATAACAGACGTAGCAAAAATTGTAGCTCTAATAGAGGAGGGTCATAATAAAAGTTATGTAGCTCGTACGTTGGGATTTCCAAGGGCCACAGTTCAAGATGCTTGGAATAGGTACTTGGAAACAGGAAATTTTACTAGACGGCAAGGATCTGGTAGAAAGAGAAAACGACTGCAGCTGACGATCGCTTCCTTGTGGTAAGATCTTTAAGAAACCGAAGGGCAACTTCCGTGACTTTAAAAAATGAGTTGCAAATGATACGTGGGGTCAATTTTAGTGACAAAACGGTTCAAAGGAGGTTAAACGAAGCTGAGCTCTGTTCACGTAGGCCGGTAAAAAAACCAGGATTACTTCGGCATCATCGACGAGAACGGTTACGATTTGCCAGAGAACATTTAAACTGGACTGTGGAGCAGTGAAGTAATGTTCTCTTCACAGACGAGTCGAGGGTGTGTCTTCGGTCGCCGGATGGTCGTGAGCGTGTATATAGGAGACCAAATGAAAGATTTGCCGAATGCACCATAACAGAGCTAACATCTTATCAAGGTGGTTCCGTTATGATGTGGGCGGGTATTTCGACTGATGCACGAACTGAACTCATATTTGTGGATAATGGAGCACTAAATGCACATCGATACATTGAAGATATTCTTCAAGAGGCAATAGTTCCATTTGCTCCTTAATCGGTGAACAATTTATACTAATGCATGATAATGCTAGGCCACATGTTGCACGGTGGTAAATGAATATTTAGATGAGGTTGGCATTCGACGGTTAGACTGGCCTGCATGTAGTCCGGATTTGAATCCAATTGAACATTTTTGGGATCAGTTGAAAAGAGCTGTTCGTCGTCGCCCTATGCAGCCAGACACTTTACAAGAGCTACGGATAGCACTTTCCCAAGAATATAATTTAATTCCCCAAGAAAGAATCGTCACACTTATTCACTCCTTACCTAGCAGAATGCGCGCTGTTATTGAAGCTAGAGGAGGTCATACATGTTACTAATTTTTTTTAACTTTAGTATTGTTTTAATTTAATTGTCTCTATAAAAATACCTTTAAAAACAGAGTTTTATTAAAAACATCGTATCTCTTCTAAAACTAGAGATAACGAAATGAGTCAAAAAAGAAAATGTTAGGACTACATGTAACTTTATCAAAAAAATTGTCAGTATTAAAAATAACAGCCCCAATATCTCTACAGGGTGTTTAAAACTTAGGTAAAAAACACACATTGATTCACCCGGTATAATAGCGCCCTATCGAACATGACCCATCATTGAAAAAATTCAGCACATTCCCAATTAAATTATCTATAAAATGGCAAAAGAATGGTAAAAATCGGATTAAAAACAAAAAAGTTATAAAGTATCAAACTTAGCAAAAAATCCAGGGTGCCGGTTTTTTTTGTCCGGGAGTTTATTTGAAAGATTAAAGTGGATATTCAGCCTAATTTTGTGGTAACTATATTTTTTTTTTAAAATTGCAAATAAAAACGCCATATAAACAAGAAGAAAAAAAGTAATTTTTACGCATAGGGGACTGATACATAAGAGCTGCATACCGTACAAAAAAATAGAATATGGGTCAAACAATAATTTATTGTTTTTTACTTAAATTTTTTCCAAATAAAAATTAAAATGAAATGCAAAAAGTAATTTTTATTATTTTCTATTTTTTTTGTGGTTCTGCTTCTGCAGCTTATTAAAGAGGATCATATAAGAAAATTAAGATGGAATAGATTCCGGTACTCATGCGCCGATTCCTCCTAGACTATATGGATAATACAGAACAGCAACTGAACTGGGATGACCAGCCCGTCGTGTATTCATGGTTAACTTTAACTTGCCCCCATCGACAGCAGTGGAAACGGAAATGGTAAGTTTATGAACTGTCCTTTTATTAGTACACCCAAAACAAGTTAAAGAAATTATTTTAAAAATTGCTTAAAATAATCCATACTTTTACCTGTTAAAATATTTCTAGTCGAATTCCTTATACATCAATAGAGTCACTTACTTTTTGTGTTCATCACTTTTATTATGTGCAGCAGCTTCAGTTTCACTTAAATAAAAAAAAATAAAAATTTAGCAGAGGAAATTATCTTTTAAGTGGCCGGTTGCACCAACAATTTTAAGGAACACTTACCACAAGGTAATCCTTAAAATGGCCAAACAAGTAATGTGATTGGCTACCAGAGCTATACCTAAAGTCCAAAATTTCTGTCAGTGACCCATTTAATACCGGCCCCCAACCGGAAGCGGCGAATAAAAATTCATAGTAAATATTTTTAAGCCTATGATTACTTTTCCCTCAAATAAAGTGAACCGGCCAAAAAATTTTTTCCCATTGTCATAATTCGCAAAAAATTTTACCAGCCAGGATCCACTTAAAAAAAACGCCAATATGTATTGAAATCATTGTTACGAGAAGACAAAAAATGGCAACACACATTCCTTGTTTACAACTTGAAAAAACTTGAAAATAAGCGTATCGACGGGTTTTCGTGCTGTTCGATTATTTTATTTGTTATTATTGATTATGGAAGATTTTGTAAGTTTAAATTTTAATTCTATACAGGGGGTTTTCTAAATATTATAAATTTCTAATAATTTTTGTTTAGATATTGTTTTGTGCCAATTTTATAATAGTTTTCTTATTTATTTATAATTGTATTAAAGTTTGCGTTGTTAAGTGCAATTCTGTAAATTATAAATATTAACCAACCTTTAACTAGTTATCCCCCTACAAAAAAATTAGTTAAGTTAAAAAACGAATAATGGTTAAAAAATTTAAGGGATTCGGGAACAAATC
>JAHBCN010008036.1:0-40314 GCA_019359885.1 Listronotus oregonensis
TGTTACTTCTTTTCATTTATTTAGCTGAATTAAAAATTTATTGGCGTATACATTCTCGCCCAAATGTTGTTCCTAATTTAAATCGGACATATAAAACGGATTGATGTTGAGCGTGGTTTTATAAATAATGGTGGCACATTCAGATCGTATTGAGAACACTGTGAACCAATTTCGGCATGCAAATTTATTCTTTAAAAATTAGTATTCTTTGTGGTGCATATACTTATACAAAAACATGGATATTGTTTGTGTAATATAAAATTCCATCAAAAATACATATGTAAAATAAGTGCCAAGTTCCTATTCAAAAATTTTGGCCTCTAAAAGTATTAAAATTTAACTAAGTTCTGTTCATAGCTTTGTTCCACTCTTATTTGATTTGGCAAGTTCTTTCAATCATCTGTCTGTATTATTAAATGGTATTTTTTTATTGATATGGACAGTTGCTTTCATTAATGCAGACAGATGAGTAAAAAACTTGCCAAGTAAAAAAAAAAAATGGAAAAAATTGTGTATAGAACTGGGTCTAATTTTAGATCTCAGTACTTTAAGAGGCTTGATTTTTGAATAGAAACTTGACCCTTATTTCACATAAGTATTTTTTTCTTCTTTTTTTTCTCTTAATTTAATAAATGGAAAGAAGAAAAAGGGGATCTCATGTTTTTTTTTCTCAGTAAACCTTGCTTTGTGAGTAGAACCTCACCTTTAGTCTAAATATAGAGTACGAAAATTGCTTATTTTAATGTCCCTTAACTACAGGGTGTTCAAAATGCGGGCCAAATTTTAGGAGGTGATTTCTTAAAAAAATATATATTTTTTTAATAAATTTGGGTTGGAAATGCATAGTTTTTAAGGCACAGGGTATTAAACTTTAATTTTTTTTTTGTAATTATCTTAAATATGTAGCCTGTAGCCGATTTGCTTAAAATTTTTCAGTGTTATTTTTGGAAATAAAGGCCTAATTTAGGGCTAATTAAATTAAAATTATTAAGTCCAGTGGCGTCGCAGGGGATACCTACCTTATCGATAATAATTGTAAAAGAAATGTACGCTACTGACTTTTTTGCAATGTATATTTATATAACAAAAAAAAATCAATTTTGATTTCTTATTCAAATCCATATTTTATTTTAATGAAAAACCTTTAATTTATGACTCAAAAAAGTTTAATCATTTATGTGTATTAAAAATATAGGTAGTTTTCATAATTTTAAATTGTCCATCAAAAATTATTGTTTGGAAAGGCTTATTATGTGTTGTCTAATTACGTTAAAGATAATTTAGAATATATTTATTGCATAGAATCAATATATTGTCTTTTTTCTTATAATATCATATAATTTATTAATATTCTTTGTTATTATAATAGCTTTATTATATTCTGCTTTGTCAAAAAGATGTATAATCAGATATAATAATAAAGTAATATTATTAGTATTGTCAATAATATTATTATTATTCATAATCATCCTACCCCATAGGGCGTCATGCGGAAGGTCATCTGTATCGAAGACCACTCCTTGCGTCCGCTCGGTCAGTGATCTTCGGCCAAGTTTATTTGCCTCAGTAAACGAAGGACAACAGATTTCTGCATTTTCATTAGCAGTTGTTCGGGTAAATGTTGACATGCGGGAATACAGCCCATCTCCCTTAATACGTTATCCTTCATGCCCCCCAAAACGACGACAATCAGGACAACCAATCCCACGTTATACTCCCTTCTCTAGCTTAAGTTTTGCACACTTGTCGCGGCCCAACTCCATGCCAACATCTCTAGTAGATTCGTGAACCACTTTAAGAGACTATTGTAGCTCTAGTTCGCTAGTTGTGTCTCTCTATAAAACAGATGGGTTACCTTATGCTTATATCTTTCAGGTGGTCCACAGCAGTATCCGCGTGACTTTCGAAGAGATACGGGAAGCAGCGATATACAAAATAGCAAAGGACTGAGTGAGTCTGAAATTCTAAATGTAATGGCTTCGGTAATAATTTTGTGTGTTTCAGATGTTATAGAGAACTTTGATTTACAAAGGACATCAGTCGTTCGATACATGAAATTAGGTTTAGAGAAACCTTAGGATCTTTAAGCAGATGCAACAGTAGTTCGTGAAATGTTGTGTCAAATGCTTTTTTGTAGTCAATTCATACCATATTAAGGTTGCGTTTGTATTGGATTGGGTCATGCATCTATCAATTGGGAGATTTTTTTGCAACCTCCTCTTCGCTGCTCCCCTACATCAGAGAGTATAGGATCAACTACACTTAAAGTTTATTCTTAGACAGCGTAAGTTTATTTTTATATAAATAAGTTCTGCATCTCCTTAAACTGAAATCTTACCCTTTAAGCTTAGTAAAAGAGTTACGGTATAGGTGGAAGTTACTGCTGTTACAGTATAAAATTGTACTCACCTGGAACAAAAAATAGATTATTTTAGTTTTTTTTTTATGAATATCCCTGTATTAAAAGCGCATCGCAAGTACGCAGTATGTAGATCGCGTTTTTTATAAATTAAGTCGTCAAAACCAATTAGGTTTAATAAAATTTAAAAATCTTTACAAATTTTAGGGCGTTAACAAAAATATTAGGGATTTTTTTTGCTGTACAAAGTAGCTCAGTTCGAAAAATTAAAAAAAAAATTAAATGGTTACCTTGTTATTCCACACAATATTGCTAAGTATTTTTTGTTATTTTTTTTTTTGATTGCTGGGTAATATTTTTATGCCAATTTAATAAATTTGTATCCCTTTTTACATTAGTCACTAATGCCCAACACTAACAAATAAAAAAATAATTTTTGTGCTAAATGAGTAAAATGTTATACTCTTACATAACTTTCTAGTTGCGACAATTTCTAATGATTATATATTTTTGTAAAATTAAAGGTACTTTATTTCTAACACAAACAAAAAATTAACTTTATCTTGTGCACCATAAAATTTTATCTGGTTAAAAGGGTAATATTTTAGTTTAGGAAGATGCACAACTAATCTACATAAAAAATAAATTTAAGTTGTCCACGAACAAAAATAATCCAATTTACTGCGGGCTTTCTGAAGGTCACTGCATAATAAATTTATTTTACATACATTAATAAAATACTAAGGGACATCTTAGGTAAAGTGTTAAAAAGGATTACACAAAAGTTAAAAAATTAACAATATAATACTAAAAACGTTTAAAATTTCAAAAAATAAAGACATTTTGATTAACCAATAATGCCAAAGAGCCTGAAAAAATAATAAATCTCAATACCCTTATTTCAAAAAGAAAACAATTTTCGACTTATGTTGATGGAAATTTTTTTCATAAAAAAAAAGAATCACCCCCTTAAATATTTTAGATTACTTAGGAAACGTTTTTCCTTTTTCCTCTTTTGACGTAATCCATAAGGTTTGTTCACCGTCAGATTCATTTATTTTATATGCTTTTTGCCTTTATGACTCGTGTAAATAGGTAACGAGTAACATCTATTTGGTCATTTACTAGCATAATATTATATTTTAATTGTTTTAAAGGTTTTTGAAAAATTCCACATAACAATACCTGACCAAAACTATCCAAAAATAATCTTATGTAGCAAATAATATAACTCCCTATATGAGCTATTTTTAAAAAAGTACTACCTAAAATTTTTTTTGGGTTAATTATACCAACCAAATCTTTTATTTAGTTTAAAATTGTTTAAAAATAAATTTAAAATTTATATTTCAAATTTAAATTTACTACAAAAAAATTATTAACCAACTGCGTCGTTGACATATTATCAATTTATATACATAAAATATTTTGGAATTGCCGGATACAACTAAAAAACGCAATATCCTATAAGCCTATTACAGTTCAATAAATTTTAAATTTAACAAAATGCAATATTTTTAGTAATTAAAACTGGTTTTCATCAAAACCTTTTTGTTTGAAAACTATAATATATATATATATATATATATATATATATATATATATATATATATATATATATATATATATATATATATATATATATATATATATATATATATATATATATATATATATATATATATATATATATATATATATATATATATATATATATATATATATAATTTATACTATGTGAGAATGAAACTACTGGCCACGGCGTTCTTGCCCAAAATTGAATCTTGGGTGATCTTTAGGATTGAGTATAAGGAATATTCTTGGAGAAAAAGACAATTGACTGCAAGTACCTCTACCAGTAGTACCGGTACCCACTTTTTTTGTTTGAAAAGAAATATCCTGTATATTTTTTGATATTTGGATTTTACGTAAAATTCTAAACAATCTTTATATTACATGTCCCAAATTAAATGGGATTTTTTGGATATTTAATCTTAAATATTGCTTATTTTTTTAACTAAGTTTAATTTTAAACAAAAATCACTAACCTTTCAATAAAAATGTAATTTAAAAATGTGATTTAATAATATAACTTTTTCTGTAGTATCAGTCAATTGAATGTAAAAAATTTAAGATTAACCTTTTATTGAAATAGGTTAATTTTAAAAATATAAAATTTTATTTTAATTAAGTGCTGTAAAAAACGGTTAAATTTAAAAGCTTAAAACTTTGACTCGCAAATATTACTTTTAACTCTTCTATCCATCTACCACAAAAGTAACCTTCTCTAACTTTTAAAAAATCAAAAATTGCTTATTAAAACTTATCCAAAGGTATTTAAACTGAATGATACTGATCCATGATAATAATAATAATAATAATTATAATAATAATAATAATAGATTTTAATAATAATACTAATAATAAATAATACAAACGTAACCTGAATATGGCATGGATAGACTACAAAAAAAGCTTTTGACACAACATCTCACGAATTTCTGTTGCATCTGCTTAAAGATCTTAAGGTTCCTCTTAACCTAATTCGATGCATTGAGCGACTGATGTCACTTTGGAAGTCCGAGGTTCTCTATAACATCTGGAGCACGAAAAGGTAATACCGAACCCATAACGATTCCCAAAGGAATATTCAGGGTGACTCACTAAGTCTTTTGCTATTCTGTATATCGCTGCTTCCCGTACCCGTGTCTCTTCAAAAGACATGCGGATACTGCTGTGGAACACTTGGAAGTCGTAAGCAAAAAGTAACCCATCTGTTTTATATGGATGACCCAGCCTAAAACTGTACGCAACTAGCGAGCGAGACCTACAACAGTCTCTTAAAGTTGTTCTGAATACACCAGAGATGTTGGAATGGAGTTCGGCCTCGACAAGTGTGCAACCCAGAAACTAAATAATAGGGGCCGGTTCGGAAAGGATTTGCAGCTGACCAGCTTGCCGATAGCGCGCTACTTCGCTCTACTAAACAACGAGAATTATCGATATTTAGGAATCGACCAAAACCAGTTTCAAGATGTTAGAGCTGTGAGAAGACCGAGCTTAGAAGCAGTTACAGGCGACGTTTACGGAGAATTTGGGAATCCGGTGCATCTGGAATAAATAAAGTCCTTGCTACCAACATGCTAGCAGTGCCTGTATTGCTTTACTCTTTTAGATGTGGTTAAGTGGACGCGAGAGGAGCTGCGCGAGCTGGTTTATCAGCACACGAAAAAATGATGCATCTTCACCGTAGCATCCACCCCCGCTCATCAACATCCCGTATTTACCTCCGCGCCACCAGGGAGGTCGTGGCCTTTAAGCTTGGGTGTCACGATCGGCTACAGTTTTAAGTCTTCCTTGTCAAGTTGCCAATAGTACTGATCTGCTGATTACAGCTAGTAAGAGCACACGAAATGGCTAATGGAGCGTTTCTATTTAAGGCAGCCCGGAGCGAGCAGCGGATAAATTCGGTCTCAGATTTTGCGTGGAATCAAGCGACGACCAGTCCGCCGTAAGACTTGAGTCTAAAGCCGTAAAAACTGCAGTTAAAGAGCAGAACACAGATGCTCTTAGAAGATCCCATTAATAAGCCGCAACACGGGTATTTTTACCGAAACATAGAAAGACTCAATCTATCTCGAAACCTCACGTTTGGGTTTTTAAAATCTGCTGAGCTCAAGTCTGAGACCGGGGTTTTCTACTAGCATGCCAGGATGGGGTGATAAACACATTGGTATATCGAAAACCAGTTTTCTAACATTCCTGATACTGCTTGTCGAGCTTGTCGACAGCAGCCCGAAACACTAATGCATATTGTCAGCTTGTCCAGTGCATGCTGTAAGTGGTTACATCCACCGACATAACAGTGCCTTCGAGGTACTTTATTATCACCTCAGACATTATTATTACGGCATCGACGAAACGGCAATTTTGCCATTTGCTCCCGGCAATATCGAGGCAGTAGTGGAAAAATGACAACTGTCGCATATATTGGAATTATGCATTCCCAACTACGCATCAAATTCGCGCCAATAAACCTGATATCGTTCTCCTTGATAAAAGAAATAACTCTATGTATGTCATTGAGTTCTCCGCCCCAGCAAGAAACTAACATCGATATAAGAGGAACGGGAGAAACGAGCCAAATAGGATCTACTTGGCGAACTTCGGAGGCTCTATCCGGAGTATAACGTGCGATTGGTTGTCCTAATTGTCAGCGTTTTAGAGCATAAAGGAAAATGTGTTGGGGGAGCTGAAGTGTATTCCTGCATGTCAACATTCACCCGAACAACTGGTGATGAAAATGAAGAAATCTGTTGTCCTTGGGTCCCTTCGTTTACTGAGGCAAATGAATTTGGCCGAAGATCACTAACCGAGCGGACGCGAGAAGTGGTCTTCGATACGGATGGCCTTCCGCATGGCGCCCTATGGGGTCGGAGCCATGGGATACGTCATGTCGGATCTTTCTAAATAATAATAATAATAATAACCCGCGCTCATCATCATCCCGTATTTACCTCCCGCGCCACCAGGGAGGCCGTGGCCTTTTAAGCTTGGAGTGTAGTACTGAGCCATGGGATACGTCATGTCGGATCTTTCTAAATAATAATAATAAATATAAAGAACTTCATGGGCGATATCCTAATATGCTTGACAACCCACACCTAGATAAAGACGCGTCGATCGCATGGCTTAACAAAGGGAACATCTTTCCTGAAACTAAAGGATTTATGAACGCCATCCAGGATCAAGTAGTACTCACTAGATCGTACCTAAAATATATAGCAAAGGAGCAGAACGTTACGTCGACGCAGTGCAGAATGTGCGGGGAGAAACACGAAAACATCGAACACTTGATTAGCGGATGCAAAACACTAGCCCCAAAGGAATACACAATAGAAACAATAACGTGGCAAAAATAATTCACACTGAACTGTAAACAGAAACTGAAACTTATCCAACAAAAAGTCCGTATTACAAATACACACCAGAACATGTATTAGAAAATGAAAACCATCTACTGTACTGGGACAGAGACATCCAAACCCTGATAGACCCGTCCAACATAATGGGCCCTAATATTGTACTGTTTAATAAAACCGAAAAAGAAATATTCTTAATAGATATCGCGATCCCAGCACCTGCAAACATACAGAAAAAGCAAGTGGAAAAGATATACAAATACCTTCCCCTATCTGAAGACCTGAAACAGACCTGGCAGGCAAGAAGGGTTAAAACTATCCCAATTGTTATCGGAGCTACTGGAGAAATCCCAAAAGAACTAAAGCATTGCTTAAATAGCCTTGGACTCCAAAAGGGCCTTTTCCTTGAACTACAAAAAGCTGTCATCTTAAGTACCTGCAACATAATGAGAAAAGTGCTAAATAAATCATAAATGCTGTTAATCTTGCAACTTACCTTGCCGGTTTCAGTGTCAAACATCCGGAAAACCTGTTTAAACAAAAAAATAAATAAAAATAATATTTATTGATGAATGTACAAATGTACATACTATACAGTATTTTCACAAGTTAAAAAAAAGTCAAAATACAATTTGGGAAACAACAGAATATACAAAGTCAAATATCCCTATTTAAACAAAATAATCAATGACTTAAAATAAACGAAAAGTTAATATTATGTTTCTAAAATAATTAAAACAGATTAAGAAATAAAAAACTTAGACTAAAGTAAAATTCGCATATATTGATTAAAATCATTTGTCATTAAAACTTAAAAAGAACAACCAAAAAAAAGACAAATATTTTACAATACAAACATGGGCTTAAATATATAAAATCTAACACGATACAATAAAATACACACACATTAGTCTTAGAAATAAAAACAGCAAGCCCATACAACTCTCTTTCTTCAAAGTTATTTTTTAAATATTCACCGCTATCGTGGAATGCCTTCTACTTTAGATAATTTTTTAGTTTATATTTAAATGACGTGGCGGTAAGAGTCCTAATTGCTTCGGGCAAGACATTAAACATTTTCAAAACATAGTGGTTTCTGCCATCCCTCGACCTATCAACTCTACTGTAGCGTAAGGCAAAAAAATTCTTTCCTCTTGTATTGTAACTGTGGTGGACTGTGGATAATCGCTAGTAATAATATCAAGTTAGCCACGATCAATATAACTACTGTTTTAAAGGGCTTTGGGTAATTAGGCTGTAATAAACACTAAAGAATGACACTATGCATCCATTTAAATTGTTGTATAGCAATTTTGTAATTTTATTTTTAAAAAAATACACTTGTAGTTTATTTGCAGTTTTAAAAATTAAACCAACACTAAAACTTTATGCAAAAAGTATTTACTAACGCTGAATAAGCAGATATGCTCCTTATTTATGATAAATGTATTTACAGTAAAAGAAGAGCTAAACAAGTCTATGCGCAGCGATATTCCTATCCCCCTTAACCTTTTAAAAATTACTTTTCGTGACTCGTAGATCATTTTAAGAAGCTTTAATGTAACGATAATAAAAACATAGGTTTATAATAAGCAAGGAATCTAAAATAAACCTATGTATTAGCCTGTGTTAATTTAAATAAATTAGTTTTTAGTCATTAAATTAGGGATCTAACGGGTTAAAACAGAAAATAATTTTATTAAATGACTGATTGACTATACAGATGGTTTATAAATATCCATGCAGACAATAATAACTTCAATTGGCAATAATACAAGAAACTGGCCCTTAAAGACGCAGCATTTATTTAAAGGAGCTTTTGAAGAACCTTTAGGGGTTAATATGTGGCTGGGCGTTTTAAGAACCAGAATTTTTGGCAAATAAAATTGAAAATTGTATGCACAATCTTTCACTGGCCGAAGTTTGAAATGTAATGTTCCCACAGAATGGAGCACTAGCTCTCAACGCTCGCATTGTAGTTGAATTTCTACACAATATATATGGAGCTAACTGTATTGAAACAAATGGTCCTGTTAGGTGGTGAGCAAGATGGACAGACTTAACACCACTAGATTTTTTTACTCATATAGTAGAAAAAATGTATGCTACTCTACCAGAAAACTTAAAACATTAAAGGGATAGAAATTCCGTGGCAATTAATATTTTAATTAAACAAAGAGGAAATATATTGCGAAAAATTGTGCAAAAGATATCATTCATGTATTTAGCAGAATTGTGGTCATTTCGAACATGAAAACTACGAATGGACTTTAAAAATTTTATTTTTTTTTATTGTTAAAAATATGAATTTAAGTATTAAGGACTTGTTTTTGTCATATTTTTAAATAAAAAGTCACTTATAAAACTTTTTCTTTTTTATCAAATCCTAGTTAGCGAAAGCCCTTTAAAAAGCAATTATATTGACCATGGCAAACTTAAAAAGTGGTAAGCTCCTAAGTTTAGCCGTTTTTTTAGAGCAGTTAATTAAAATAAAAATTTTGCACTTACGAAATTAATAAATTTTTTAAATAGTTAAATCTTAATTTTTAACATTTAATGAAGTATTAAAAGAAAAGAACTAATATTATTAGTTACATTTTTTATTGAAAGGTTGGTGGTTTTTTTTCAAAATTAAAATTAGTTAGGAAAATAAGCAATTTTTAAGGTTAATTATCCCAAAAAACCTTAGCATTTAATATAGGACATGTAATATGACAAATGTTTAAAATTTTATGTAGTTGTATGTGTTTAACAAACTTTCTTTTATGCAAGTCAAATTAACAAAAAAAACCTATTCACCGGGTATACTCCCGGTTCTTTTTGAATGAAACAAATTTGTGTATATTTTTATATAAACCATTGAACATTTGAAGTAACAAACTACCACCCGTGTCCGTAAGTAAAAACTACGATGTTAGATAAAACTTTAGATTATTGTTAATTTTTTTTGTAAAAAAGTTATTGTAGTCAACTAATAATAATTCCCTCATAACTAAGATAACTTATTTTTATTTATATTTTTTAATATTTACAAGTATTTTTCCACAAAACAACTGACCATAATAATATATATTGCGAAAGGGACGTGCCGAGCACAAAACTAAAGGGATAATATTTGGGAAAACTATTAAATTAAATATAGATTTACGAAAATTTAGCTTAGAAATGAAAATCGAATTTTCTTTTTTTTTATTTAATAATTTTAAGAAAATGATATGCGTCTTATATTCAAGTCACTTTCTTATGGAAAACCAAAGAATCACTACGGTGCAGAACAAGGCTTTTGCACTAGTTTTCTTATTTAGACAATGGCGTAGATAAAGATTTAATTAAGTTAAAATAATCCTATCATATAAGGAAGTTTACGACCGACGGATCCTTAAAGTGCAAATTATTTTGATGCCCTTGAGTCGTTCGCTTACATGAGTCATTTTTAATAGTCTACACAGTTAATCCCGGTATTTTGTGCTATACCGGGGTAAGTTTTTTAAAAGTTTAAGAATGCGATTTGTCAAAAAAAAATCCAAATATTATTATTTTATTTTGTTAAAATGTAGTTATAGAAAGGGCGTTACGTTACTTTGGTTAGCTTTTTCTTTATCTCCTTTTAAGAGGTAGGTGGTAATTTTGGTTGCATGCGTTGCAACCTTCGCTCACAGAACTATATAGAAGAAATCGCTACAGAGGACTTTCTCAGTCAGTCATCAAGTGCGACCTTGGCGACCTGCCCTCAAAGCTCCGCAAGCAATGACACACTGATATACTTCCGGACTAAAAATACTTTACATTCATCTATTAATGTACATAAAACAAATTTATTATAGAACGTATGACTTTTAGTCATAGTATAGAATACTACAAGTTTTTTTCGATGTGCTCTATCGTATCATTTTTAATACATTTTTACTAAAATATCTTTTTTTTTTTTTTTGGTAATCTAGTCTGCCACATTAGAAATGGTAGGAGGCATTTTATATCAGGTATTAAATAGGAATTACAAATAAGATTCACATATTTAAAAATATTAAAGGCGTGCATATATTAAAAAATATATATACTAAAGCCTACGCGCACGCTTCTGGTAAAGCAATAAAAATTTTATTTACAGTACAACATGCTGTTTAATAAACACTGTAAAAGTTTAGAAAATATAAAAAATAGACATTTTCATTACTCGATATCGACAAAAAACCGAGAAGGGAAAAATAAAATACAACACCCTGCATTTTGGAAAAAAGATATTTTTTGACATAAGTAAATATGAACTTTTTTCAATGAAGACACTTGAGGAATCACCTTCTAAAATATTTTAGGTTTCTTAGGAAACACCTTGTATATAATAAAGAGAGAAAGAACGACAAAACTTATAGGTACCTAGGGGATATGTATTATGTTGATGTAAATTCAATAAAAAATATTTTTCAACATTCCACAGAAGCTTTAAGCCTAAGAACTTATGTACCACACATGTCTTAAGTAAATAAAAAAAAACAGTTTATTAGCACTGAACCTAAAAAGTTTGGAGTTTCAAAGAAAAAGGAAATATCTCTGAAGGCAGCAGGTCCCCCAGTTCGAATATTTTAGGAATAAAGGAAAGTATGTATAACTAACTTAGAAGCTGCTAGGGTAAAAATGATTCCTCCAGTAAATGCTGTAAAAATACCCATAAAAGAGCATCCAGTCCACTATAGCTCGTCGTAGGGTAAGAAAAAAAACTATTTATGTAAAAGTGGAGTTATAAATAAGGCAATCTGGTCTTTTTTTAAATAATATAAAGAACAGTTAGGATTGTAGGGGACTTTATTTCTTAGAAATGTAAAAATATTTTAAGCAGATTGGGTACACATATCAGAAAGAGAAATCGAAGCTTTCATAAAGCTGCTCTGTCTGTGAATATAAAGTGCTTTTACCAGTTAAGTCATTCTCGAAAGTACTACACAGAAAATTAAATGACTGTTTGTTTAATAGAAAATGTTTAGTATATTTGCACTGTTAATACAGGGTGTCCCGTACGAATGTGACAAAACACAACTTGAGATGTAGAAATGTAACTACAGTAAAATCATAAAGGCTTTTTTAAATTACCTAACTTTTTTTAGGAAAGTCGTTGCAAACCTGACAAATAAGGATCTAACAACGTTAAGGTTCCAAAAAATCTTCAAATACAATAATAAATATGTGTGGGAAATACAAGTTATAGGCATTCCTACACATGTAATATATAGTAAAAATATGGAAATTCATTATTATATTCTAATATTTATCATGTTCATTACCTTTATGGCACATTTTGGATTGATTTTTTTAAAAATATATTTATTTACAACGTATACATCATATTACATAATATTGTAAAAATGAAAAGATGCAAATCGTATCATTTATTGGTAATATCATTAACCCAAACAAAAGAAATTGTATACTGACTTTAAACTATTCCAACTACGTTTACTAAAAATTAAATTTTGGGCAACTTTATATTTATTAAATGTAAATACATGATAAAAGTCTATATACTCACAAATCCCTTGGTCCCTTCCACGCCTTGATGTGTATGTATATTAAGTTTATCCTAAATCTTTTGGAAAATTTCAAAAGGTCAGATCCCTAAGCAACATACATACATAAATCTCTGTTGTTATTTACCCACTGTCAGAAAGTAAAGCTAGAGAGAAATGTTGCGTTTCTTTAAAAATTTCCAAAAAGAATTATTAGGGGCATTAAACAATTATGCGATGTTTAAACAAATGGTCTAAAAATACGCATATATTCTATTTTTAGGCAAAAATGTAAGTCATTAAAAGGTAAATTGCTTTCTAGTTTAGCGCTAATACTTCACTAGGTAATTGACGAATTTTTGATTGGTAAAAAATTTGTTTTATTTGATTTAAAATGCAATAAATTACTTTTTTTGGTCTCTTAGTATATTTTTTATTATTAATAAGTTAAATTGGAATAAAATTATTAATATAAAAGTACTTTTTGTTTTTAAAATTAACTTTTGCACTAAAATCGTTTAAATGTTATAGAAAGACATACTTTTTTATTGATTAATGAGGTAGACAAACACAGAAAGCCGAACAAAATTAAGTATCTATTTATCTGAACGATAATGATTAAAATAAGTTGATGGTTAAAGGATAAGCTAATTATAATACACTAGGTCAGTGATTCTGATCCTATTTTTACTGTAAGTCTCGCCGAGTATATCAGAAAATCAAATATATGTATAAAAAGATAGCAAGTGTATTTTATAAAATATGTGCTACGAGAGAAAATCTCAAGAACATTTAACTTTCTGTCATATTCTATTTACCTTGCACTTAAACCCTTTTAAGTAGATTTAAAAAGGATATCAAAAGTATATAGAGGAGTTGTTACCACAATAAGGCGCCACTCTAAGTAGCTCCGCGATGTTCCGTTTATCCTACGTACTTCTTGGTGTAAAAATGTTTGAATAATTCTTTATAAGGAAGAAAAGATATGCACGTGGCAGTTAAAAGTGTAAATATAAAAACTAGTTTATTTATTTTTATATTATGCTCCTAAAAAATGAATTAACCTAATATTTTTTCATAAGCTTACGACAAATAATTATAAAAATGTTACCACATATCTAGCACGCATAAAGAGTTGGACTGTTGTGTGTGTAAATAAAGCGTGTTTGTAAACTTAAAACTGCACCTCGACTTAAAAATATGCGTTTTAGTCCGTGTTCGCAAAAAATATGAATTTATTTTAATTTTAATTAGTAAAAAGCTTTTAAATAAATATTAATGATCTTTACATATTTTTTACTTGGTCTTGGTATTAAAAGTGTATTCAGTGAGTAAGTAAAAAAAAGCATAAATAAAGATATTCATTAGCCTCTACTTTTATGTAAATATATCAAAATAAATAAGCCCAAGCTTCATATGCTAATAGGAATTACACGCTTTAACTGTTTCTGATGTTATTTTGTAACTTGTTCATTACGTTGAATAAAGATTGGCTTTTTCATGTTTTAACGATGCCAAATAAATTATTTAAATAAATACTGCAAGTATTTTTGCTTGTCCCCTGTTATTTTTAAATAAAATATTAATATAGTGATGTTCCATAAATTCTCACGCAGGGCAGATTAAATTATTAAACAAGGAATGGTGCCCAGTATGGAGAAACATATGTCAATAAAATTATTTCTTTGCTACATACTTCTTTGTTTAGCATAATATTGTGTCTTTACAATTTTTGTGACATCTTTTAATTGGGGTGTTTAGAAAGGATACGGCAATATTTAAATAGTTTACTTCTCAGTCCAATTTATAAAAAAAATTCTATAAATACATAGTCTAAAATAATTTTAAATACCTAAAGAAATAATTTTATAGGTATTTTTATAAAAAAGAGTTCACATTAACATATGTCAAAAATGTCTTCTCTCACATAGTGTGTTTTATTTTTCGGTTTGTTGTATATGTTACAGGAAAAGTAGATTGTTAGGGAGAGTTGACTCTGCCTAGAAAGAGTAAACTCTTACTAAAAGTACCAGTAAAAGTTGATTGAGAATAAGCAGATCAACTTAACATAGGCAAAGTTAACTATAGCTGCTGTGGTTTAGTAAAAGTTGATTCCAAGATGTTGCTACCTACTTGAAAATTTTTAAAACTTTGTTTATAACTTCTACGTAGGGATAAAATTTAAAAGCCCTCGGTTCTGGTCGGTCATGGTTAGTTCTAGTCAGCTAAAGCGACTTTTTATTTTCCCCAAATATATTGGAGACGTAATTAATTATTAAAAGTAAGAATTGAACTGAACCGAAATAAAATGCTCCATTAATAATAAATATTTCCTAAGAAACATTTTTATTATCAATATTTTCCTATTTAATTTATTTTTTATTAGGTAGTGGACTGTTTTTCCCTGCCAAAAGTCAACTTTTACTAATTCAAGGCAGTAAGAGTATACTTTCCCTAGGTACAGTTAACTCTGACTAGTGAATGTTGATCAAAATTTTCCACATTTCGCTTTTAATTATTTTTTGCTAAAAAGACCAGAAGTCGACTTTACCTAGGCCAAGTCACTTCTTACTGGAGAATCTACTTTTCCTGTAACAAATATATTAAAAAATCAAAATTTTTTTAAGGTCTACAGTGTGTATTAGTTTTAACATGCTAATATATATTGTTTCCTATACTTTTACCATGTTACTAATTATTTTTAAAACAAGTTATTTATTATACATTCTTAAATATATTAATTTTTTACACGTTTTTTAAAAATACTTTTTTAAATCTTATGTCAAGTATTAAATAAGAATCACAAATAAAAATAACAAATTTTAAAGGGCCTATGTGCACGCCCCTAGTAAATCGATTTCATTTTTATTTACTCTAAAATATGCTCTCTTATAACCAGTGTAAACGTTTAAAGTTTGAGTAAATAAAGACAATACGATTTTAGGAATCACATTTTTAAATATTTAATATTACTAAGAAAACACACTACATAGCCCCAGAAACGTATTGTTTTTAAGAAACAGGGTGGTAAATATTTTTTAAAATAACGCATTTTGAAAATAGTTCAAATATTTTTAAATTAATTTTTTTGTAGTTTGGTATTGTTATTTGTAATAATAACGGGACCTAACTAATTTAAAACTATTATATCCGTTGGCATTAGGAGGGCACCTAACAAAACTTATTAACAAAAAACCCCCTTTAACTTTTTTTTTCAGATAAAGAGCCTGAATTACTCTACTTTCCATTTTCATAAAAAAATAATTCAGATGTATATCCATTTATTACACAAAAACATTTTAAACATTCCAGGACTTTTGCTAAAAACTACAAGGCCAAATTACTGGGCAAAAATAAATATTTAACAATAAGTATCACTTTTTTACCAAAAATTACAAAAACTGTAGACAGTGACTCTCTTCAGTTTGGATGCAAGATTTAAATCTTCTTATCATTGACCGTAAAACTTCCTTAAAAACAGCAAGTTGGGTCAAGGTGCGCCTTATTATAAAAAACAACGTTACCAAATTAAAAAAAAGGGCTGTAAAAAGATATTTAAATTAATTTAAAAAAAAAACCGTTATAAAAAAATTTAACACCCTGTATCTTGAAAGCCATACATTTGCGGACCTATGTTTTTAGGAACTTCTTTTTATAAAATCGTCTGAGAAATTACCCCCTTAAATATTTCCCGTCTTTTTTAAAAACCCTGTATACATAAGTAAGCTCGGAATAACAATATCATAAAATCCTTAGCTTAGAACTTTTCTTATACTTATTAAGAAATAAATTATAAATGTATCGACGTATTTGTATTTACTACTAAAAAGAACCTTTAAACCCAAAGAAAAAAATAAATTTTCTTTACTTTTCATAGCATGCCAAAGGAAGAAAAGCAACATATATTTTCGTATATTTGTAACTTAAGATCCGGTCATTTAAAATTTTCTGAAGGATTAAGAACGAGCTAAATGTGCATACGCATCTAGACGTAGAAAGGACCAGGGGATTTGTAAGGGTAAGCTTTTATGATGACTCCGTAGTTTCTTCATAATAAAACTTGTCGATATTTTACTTTAAATGGACTCCCACCGTAATAAACTTAAATTAGGAAGTTTCACTTTGTTAAGATAGTCGTTATAACAATGGACGTTACGATTCACGTTTGTTAAATTGTTTATCATAATACAGAATTATATGCTTAGACGAGAATAAATAATTAACTTAGGGATGTATGTTGCTTTTAAGAAAAGCTTGGACCCCTTAATTTTTAAAGGGAAACATGCATTTTTACAAGGATATTCTGGGCCATAACCAAAACAATGACGTCATCGGCAAACTTTTTTTATCGTTAGGTCGTACAATTTTTCGGTACTAAACGTTTAAAGGTGCAGGTGATTTTAAAAAATAGTTTTTTTTGTGACGGGAAAAAAATTAATATTTTATCTTTGTTAACAGGGACCAAAATGTCACTTTTTATAAAATACTTTTTTCTCCGGAAAAAAAGTGAGTACTTTTTTCCCGGATATATGTATATAACATAAGTAGAGATAGATATTTAATTTTAAAATATTTTATTATATAAAAATAACATTTTCTTTATATCAAAAATACAATTAAACTATTTATATCCGTGGCCAAAACACATAGTATGTAAGGCCAAACAGCCCAGATTAAAAAAACAAATAAATTTGCATTGCATGAATGACATGCAAAATAACTGATAAACAATTACACTTAATTCGCAGTTTTTAAATTAAATCCATTAAATCACAGAATTACATTGACAGATATTTGATTACTTTAAACGTTTTCATAGCAACGCAGGTATAATTGTCGCTAAAGGTACAACAGTCTACTAGTTTAAAATTTTAAATTTCAGATAATTAATTTTTTGGCTTTAATACATTGTAGTAATATGTTTTTTTAACATTAAATTGTCGCTTTTCTTGTCACAAGAAACTGGTGTATTATACACAGGAAAAATATTAGATTTTAGCTCTTAGTTTTTGGTCTGGTGCTAAAGTCTCTAATCGTCTTTTAATATTAAACATATAAAAATCACCGATTTTTACAATCAACATTAGTAAATATATCAAAAACAAAGAGAAAATTGTCATAAGCTTGCATTGTAAATTGTAAATAATGTTGTGATAAAGGGTGTTTTCTAATTATCCATCAATCTTTTTAAAATGTATTGAAAGAAAGGCCAACAGATACATAAATCCATTTCAGTTTTTGAGGCTATTATAGGGAGGGCTAAAATGTATTCGGCTTATTTAGTAGAGCTTAATTTGATGGATCTACTTTGTCGGGGCTATTTTAGTAGGTTCCGAAAAAGATTGACTAAGAAGCAAAATTATTTGCAATCAATAGACAGAAGCCGAATGTCCATCAATCAAAAATAAAACCGCTGTTTCAGCGGGTAAAGATATGTTTGACAGTTGTTTTTTGGGATACTAAAGACATTTTGTTCATTAGTTACCTTAAGATACGCAAAACTAAAACGAGTAGATACTATTTTATTCCCTTTAATTAAATGCATAAAAACATTCGTAAAAAGGTTAGAATGTCATTGGCCTCATCTGTTAACTGTGAGTAGTTTGTTTGCGGCCACTGTAAGTAGTTTGTTTGCTGCCACTGTAAGACGTTTTAGGTTAGGCTAAAAATGAGTTATTTCACCTTTACCCGAACCCCGCTAAATATTCCTTTGACAGCCAAAAGAAACTTGTGAACCACTAATACCCGTGAAATTAAAAGAAAAATACGAATTTACCTACACAAAATTTATGGACTGAACATTGACAAGTGAAATAAAACACATTTTAGAAAATGTTGTTATAGGTTACATAAAAAAATTATCTCAAAAAATTAAACCTTTGGACAACATATCTCATGTTAAAAACAATGTTAGATATCAAACATAACACTAATATTTTAACTTATTGTAAATTGTGGTCGTTCTTGAAACTGCATTCCAGCGGGTACAATGCAAAGAAGTCAAAAGTTTTGAAATAAAAGTAAATTATAAGCTTTCTTACGGGGAGGCATGAAAGCGAGAGTGTTTATTTAAAAATGTTATGAACTTTTATAAAACACAATTTTTCCAAAATACGTATTAGTTACAGTGACATTGTGCAATTTTTATCAATTGCTAAAACAAACAAACAATTAAGAAATAAACCGGCCGATTTGACATCGTCCGGTTTAATAATATAATTAATAAATAATATTTAAAAGCTTATAATGTTTTGCTGTGCTAGGTCGTAGAAAAAATATACCGTATCCTCGAGTGTAATATGTCCACATCGCACTCAAACGACTGAACACTTCTCCTTCGCCGTCGTGCTTAAACTTTGTTCTCGTGCGATATAGACATCATTTCCACTCTTGTTGTAGAAACTACTATAGTCCGTTAGCAATATCTGTCATACTACAATAATAAACGTGTTTAGCTCTGCTTCTTTTGTTATAAGCAGTCTATTTTCCAAGAAATAGACATAAACCAGTTATACTTTTGTATCCAAAAATTTAACTTTTAATATTTCCGATTAATAAAATATGTATTATCCACAGCTTGTTAAAATTTAAAAAACCACTCTGTACCTCTTAAAAACATGAAAAATGATTCCTTTAACAACCAAATAAAAAAACACGTGCCAACTCGTAAATATTTTTAACAATATTTTACAAACTCAGACAGTGGCAAAATCAAAATTTAATAAATCATCTAACCACTCAAACAAGAAAAAATTAAAGCATTGAGCCTAAACGTTCCCGAACGAAACAGGAATAATTGTTGTCAGCATATTCATCTGACACTTTTAATTAACTGAAAAGATGACGCGTTAATAAAGTGAGATCATCAATCATAATTCCCATTTGATTGAAACAAGAGCCCTATTTTATGGGTGCAAATATTGGAAATATGAATGTTTGTATTGGGATTGAGTTTCTAATATGTCCAGAAAAACGTTATTAATTTTGTTCTTAATCCTTTTTATTTCAACAAAATTCATTTAAAAAAAAATAAATAAAAAAATTATAAAAATTAAAATCGTTTTTTTGCTTAGAAATAAAAACTAAACAAAACATATACTTCACTGTAGAGCAAGCCTTATCTGTTTTTGGTGAATATACTAGGAAGCAGGCATGTTTGTGCTAAAACCCCTTTAGAGAGATGTATATAACAAGAATCGAGATATGCTTTCTCTCAAAAAGGTTTTGAACATTTGTTAAATATAAAAAAACCTAATTGCTTGTAACTTTGTAAGTATTTGTTTTAGAGAAAAACTGTAGGTAGAGAAAAATTTTATAATCATTTTTCTATAAAACAAAATTGGTTAAAAATAAAAAAATGCACTACGCTTGGGGCAGAAATGCAAAACAAAAAAACACAAGGCAAAAAGCGCTTGAGTTATTGCGTAATTTTTCTGGATTCTTTAGATTCTTTACTTTTATGTTTTTGCATAATAATTTTGCTTTTCAATTTTAATTAAAAAATCTTAATCATTTTGCAAAATAAGTAGAGCCGGGAATTTTAACCTTGGACATTTAATTTTTTTACATATAGTAAAGGTCTTAAGCTTTTAAACGTTTTTTTTAAATAGTTTGGGCAATTGTTTGAAGTTAATTTTTAATAAATTATTGCAGAAAATATGGTGTGAAAGTACTCGTCAAGACGCTTTTTTTAAATATCTTTTTTATATTGTATCAATAAAATGATTTTACAACAAAACTTTTGTCTTTCTTTATTTGTTTAAATTAAAAGTATTTAAATAATTACTGATTACAGAAATTCTTTCTTGCTTAAAACAATTTCTAAAGGCGCTTAAATAATTCAATTTTCATTAAAAAAACATTTAAAAGTTTAGGATTTTTAACATAATATGTAAAAAAATCAAATTTCTAGGTTTAATATTTTGAAATCTACCTAATTTGCAAATTTTTTATTTTTTTTTAACGATATTTGACAGTCAAATTATTCTGCAAAAAGTATCTAACAAATTTTAACGAAATTAGGCGAGATGTTTTATTATAGCATGCAGAATCTGACCGAATATAGTGGTCCTTAAAGAAATGTAGAGGTCTAAAAAAACTTCGCAAAAAACTACATTTTTTGCCTTGTTTTTTGTTTATTGCTATTTTGCAACAAGCATAATACATTTTGTGATTTTTAATCAATTCTTTTTTGTTGAAAATTGGTTGTGAAACTTTTTTTCTTTACAATTTTTCTTTACGACCTAAATTTACACATGTACAATAGGTTACGTAAAAAAAACATATTTTTTTACATATTGTTTATTTAACAAATGTTCCCGACCTCTCTGAAAGGAAGCATATCTCCATGCTTCTAATATACATCTTGCTAAAGGGTTTCCAGCAAAAACATGCCAGCCACCTCTTGCATCCAATAACTTTTGTTTTTTTACCGATAAGACTTTTTTAAAACTAAATATATTTTTTTGTCCTGTATTTTTAAAAAGGTTATACAACTGTATAAGGTTTCAAAATTTAAAATAATTCTGCTAAGGCATTTGGAAAATAAAATACAGGTCATACAAGTTTTAGCTCATTCATATAAAACACTCGGTATCTCTTTTAGTAACCCACCGCTGGGTTCGCACGTCGTCGTCGTGGTTGGGCCCAGTAGGATCTTTTGGAACATGTGCTAGAGTTGCTGGTTATCGGCAACTCTTTTGGCTAACCTATGGAACGGGATCCGAAGCTAAGACGAACACAAGGCATATCTCAAGGTGTTAGCATACCGTGCTGATGAGTGAAATCCAACATCTTGTGCCGCCAAGCAGGTGTCCTCCAACGGTGCCTCTAAGATACAGGGCGACCTCTCAGAGTATCTAGCCTTACTGCGGTAATGCGGGGCTTTGCCGTGGTGGACTATTACTTCCCTAGCTTCAAACAGAAAGCGAACAGAACCGCCTTCATAAGAAAAAAGTGAAAAAGGTGCGCTGACCGAAACGAATAAATCCGTTTCGAGAGGTGCCACCCAAGGTCACAAGCAGACAAAGGGCACCGACCGGAACGGCGGACAGAACCGTTTTTATAGGGAAAATGGTTCCCTTTCTTTAAACAGAAAGTGGATAGGACCGTTTTTATAGGGTAAGGCAAGAGATGCGGCCTCAGTAGAAACATCTGGTTCCTGTGACAAGGACCTGGTAGCTACCTACGTCACTAGACCGGGAGAGGAGGGCATGACGGATCTAATCGTCTACTCGTCATACTTTTCAGGAGACAGGGACACCAGAACACATATTGTGCTCGTTTCCGGTAGCGACACGAGTAAGAGCAGATGTAAAAACTCTCTTTCAATCTGATATCGGACTCATTAGAAGTCTGATCCTATTGGGAGAAATATATAAAAAGGTGTGAGCCACAATAGACCGAGCGGTCGCAGTGGATGGAGTAAAAAGTCCACTCACTTTAAGCCTAACCTAACCTAACCTCTTTTAGTAATCCCTTAAAGAATATTTTGATAGGTGATCTAAGTTAACCCCAAAGAACTCTATCTCTGGTAGACGTATGTACACTTCCACACGAATCACCCTGTATCTGTATAGTTTATTAAACTTGCGATTTGTAGAAGCTAAAGAAAAAATGATTTAACCAACTTTGTGAAATAAATGCCTCTAAATTTTGTTACTCAATAAACGTTTGAAGTTTGGTACAAAATATGTGGTCCGAAATTACGGTGGTTCCTCGCATTTTTATGTTTATCACAATTTAAGAGAACACGAAATACAATTTCTTATATTTATCTTTAAAAATTAATTTGTTTAATTTTCATTTAAAACAGCTTTACTTGAAAATCATTAATTTTATTGCAAACTCAAGTAATCACTGATTTGCTTTTGTTTGTTAGAGCGTCTGGACGAGTATTTATTTGCTTAGTGAAGTTAATAAAAGCTATAATCCATCTATTTTTCTTAGATAGACACGAAAAAAGCAGCCAAAGCTTCATTACTATTTCCGTTATAGGGTTATTTTTAGACTTTCTTTATGATAGTAATCCTATCTCAAGGCGGGCAAATAAACTTTGGGAAGGTCGGGAAAAAGACAAGTTTATAAATACTTCTGTTCTAGTTTTGGGGTTCATTTAGATTTTTACGCCTTTAATGTATTTCTTGATTATATTGCCGTAATAAATAATTAATTTAAAAAAATATTGGAGCTATTTTTAACTGAGTATCAAAATATTTCCAATTTAAAAATAATATCCTATGTTCTTTCTGATGAGTTTGCTGCCATTGCTTTTGCGTAAATTTTTTTTACTTTGTTCTTCTTTTTTAATACTAACCCTTAATATGAAATTAAGGGTTAGTATTAAAAAATAAAAAAACTGTCAAAAAAAATCTGCTCTTTTTTATTCCAAAGGTGTTCAGGTAAGGCGCAGGCCATGGACACATCTTAATATTCCTTAATATTAGTCAATTAAAATAAAATAAAAATGCTTCTTTCAACGTGTGAGCGTGCGTTTTTATGCATAAGTACTACATTTTTTTCAACTTCTTTGGCTTGTGGACAAAATATTATCATTATGCAATTTCCACGGACAAATAAAACGTGAAGAATAAAGAGTTAACTTATTTTTAATAGTTTTAAACCTACTTGTTAGCTGCTGCGTTAATATATTTTTTTAAATGTTTGAAGATGAATCAAGCTGTTATATAGAGATTAAAAATTATTTGTGGGACAGACCAGGTCGTATTCTCCTTGCAAAACTAATTTCTTTGAAATGTTGCTACAGCCATTATTGATTTATTGCTCTTAAAAGACTGACAGCCATTAACAACATGTTACGTTATATCTTACCTATAACTGAAAACTTTATTTTATGATTTGCCCACTAATTCGCCCAGAAGTACAATAAAAATAACTAACTAGACGTGTGGGAACAATTCTTTTATATTAATTCAATCCCTAATAAAATTATCTTTTTTTGGCCAACAAAAAGAAACGGAAATGGGAAATTTAATAATAGCCTCCTTTAAATTATCCTCAATATTTAATCTAATCAAAAACCTCTTAATAATATAGAGGATGTTAACATGTGTAGTAACTAAATTTTAACATAAACATAATTTACCAAAATATAATACACACATTTTTTTTGCTGTCTTAAGTAAACCTTTATTTAAATTTATTTATTGCTTTTATGCAAACTAAGCTAAGTTATAAATAAATAAAATTAAATTGCATTGGGCAAATATTTTAAGTAATTTTAAAAATATTTAAAGACGAATGTACACACAAACATACTTATACAAACGAAAGAAACTCTGATTGATGCCTGTGTAAATAAATTCTTCTGAATTCATAGAATTCCTTATAATATTATCTTTTTTGGCCAACAAAAAGAAACCAATATGGCAAATTTAATTAAAGAGTCTTACCAATTAACGAAAATACTTAATCCAATAAAAAATCTTCCATAAAAATAGAGCATGCTAACATGTGTGGTAACTAAATTTTAACGTAAACATAATTTACCAAAATATGATACACAATGTTTATTGCCGTCTTTAGTAAACCAATATTTAAATTTATTTATTGCTTACATGCAAAATAAGCTAAGTTACAAATTTATAAAAACAAATTGCTTGGGGAAAATAATTAAAGTAGTTTTAAAAATATTCGAGGACAAATGTATTCACAAAGATAAATATACAAACGAAAGAAGCTCTGATTCTTCTGTTGAGGACAACAAAGTTATTTAATATTCAGGATAAAGTGTATTGAAAGCTTGATTAAAAATTAAACCATGGCAAAATTATGTATTTTCGTGACTGGGTATTTATTTTTTTACCTTTATGTCACCCTATAAGGGTTGTGTGAAGTCTAAGTACTCGGTTCTGTGAGTGCCGACTTTTTATCACATTTTTTCCTCAAGGAGGTTAAGGAACTAGATACTGCATTTCACATCACCCTTTACACAACGCGGTTCTTTTTACGGATGTTATACAAAAACTACTATTTTTAAACTACCCTTCATTAACATCTGGGTATTATTATCCAGGCAGGACGGAAGTTTAAGATTTACACACAATAGCACGTGGTCTTTGCTTGATGGTAAATGGTCACTCACCAGACTTCTGGCCTCGCTGGTCTGTCGGGTGTTTTAACGTGGCAATGTAAAAAATTTCAATTCCTACTAACTTTAACTTTATTCCTTTGGTGGGCACACATAAAAAACACGTTTATCAGCAAATTTTTAGAACAACATTGAGAAATGTGATTTAAATCCAGCGTTTCGTTACAGACATTTATAATCAGGTAGAATTAAAGTAGGCTATTTTGTGACACCCTTCTTTATAATACAACACACAACCTTATTGTGCATGAATTACATTGTTTATTTTATTCTATTAAAACTGTAAGGGAACATCAATATTGTATAAGTAAAACATCTTGTTCATACAGATAAGTTTTTTAAATATATCAATTATGTTTTGCAAACTCGCTTGTCCTGACACCTTCAATATTTTAAAATTTAAAACTTTTATCTTATCTATATTCAGTAGCCTGTCTGGCGTTGCTCTGAATAAGTCTATAAAATGCATTATAAATGACTTTCCGTCAAAATGTTCCCATATTGATATCAAACTTGGGTCAGAACGGACCTTAACTATACTTTAACTATATCCTGTGTACGCGGTTTTGACAAAGCGTCACCATTAATCATCATCAGGAATATTCTAAGATTCCGACCGACGTTTTATTGAGCGAGTTTAACTTTAAAGTCTTTGAGGTTGAACTATGTAAGTATTTTTTATAACTAAGCAATATTAATTTTACAGAAAAAAGTTTAAAATAATATTATTACTATAATTAATATAAGTTAGTAGAGATGTTTTACTGATATGGACATTTGCCAATACTGCTTGACACTATTAACAGTGCACTGACTACATGACTTTTTGAGACAGGTGGACTCGGTCCCTCCTTTAAAGCTCAGAAATATAGGGTGTCCCATTTTTATAGGGTATCTCTGTAATTGTAAGAGCTACCAAAAAAGTAATAAATGCGTCATGTGCTCTTTTTGGGTCATACTTAAAATGATAAAATCAATATTCAAACATTTTCGCTCGCTTAAGAGATACAGAGGAAAATTAAAAAAAAGTAATTTCAGAATAACCCTATATTTTCGTAGTTAAAAGAGATACACAAAAATATTTTGTACTACACAAACATGTTTTGTACAAAAGTTTATTTTTGATAATTTTTAAATAATCCTTCGTTTTCTAAATAAGTTTATGGAGTCAAGTAAAAATGTTATTGGACCTAATCCTATTTTTTTTTAATGAAACACACTGTATATTTTAATCTTAAAACATGGCACACTAAAGTATCTTTTTAAAAATATAACACACTCTTAATGGCCTTAGTTTTTTATGCGATTTATTTAAACCCTATTACCTTAAACCACAGTAGGCTATAAAACAAAAGCTAATATCCTAGAAAGATAACTATGTTGCCACTCTAGTTCTTATGAACATTTTACGTCATTTTTATTTTTACAAATTATTTGTAAAATTAACTTATTACCATTTTAAAAAAATTCATATGATAGTTTATATTAAAAGTGAAAAAAAGAAACAAAGAAAAAACGCAAAATTTATAATTTGATTGCTACCGGCTAACCATTTAAAAATACATTCCCACGACTAAAACATAATTTTAAAAGATACGACTCTTTAACAAAGCCGAGGTCAAAAATTTATAATAAAGAAAACAAATCATTACACATCATAAATGCCTTAAAATCCGTTCGAAAAAAATGTCAAAAGTGCATTTACAGCCAAAGAGGGGCTTTCAAACATTTGCGATGATTCCGTAATTCCGTAATTGTTCACTTGTTTACGTTAACAAAAGAACTAATCACAGGATTTAAAAAATGTGTGCTTTTTTAATATGTAAACAAAGAACAAAACGTGATTTGTTTATGTATAAACTGCCTTAAATTAAAAAGTAATAACTTATTTTTAATTAATACTCCTGTTTATACATAGAGTGTGATCAGGAAGGCCTGCGATATATGGCATTCTCTTCTAGTAATAGCTTTTTAATTTCTGCTTCGATCGAGATGAAAAATAACCAAAGAAGAGTAGCCACGTGTGGGGTAGTTTCTCAAGCTAGAGAAAAAAGTTACTGAATGAAGCTTTTCTAAATTCCGTTTTTTTTGCTTATATTTTGTACCGCTGTTAAAAAAATAGGACTCAACGCAACCTACATAAAACTTTTTAGTTTTGATATTGCTTTATTTTAGATACGTTTTCTTTAAAGTTGCGCCATAATATGTATGTGTTTTTCTACAAAATCCAAATTGGGCTATTTAAATTTGGTCACATGTGATGCAAATTTTATTTATTTTTGACATAAATATATATTTTTAAAAAAGTAGTTTTGTGCCTAAAAGTAGATCATACTAATTAAGACTAACAAGGACACTGCGCCATCAGTAGAGTCTGTATTAGGTGGAAAATAACTTTTAAATGCGTTCAACCTTTATTTAGGAATATTTATTTAAAACATTGACTTTTTTCAATAAAACTATTTTTTTTTTGATATTAAAGTGTATCACTTTTAAACACAAACAACCTTTTCAAAAAAATAGATATTTTATGATGTTACCTTATCCAGGGTCAAAAATAAATAAAAGTTCCTTCACATGAGACTAAATTATAATAGCTTAATTGGGGTTTTGTAAAAAACGCACATTTAATATGGTGCTACTTCAAAAAAAAATCTGTGTCTGAAATAAAGCATTGTCAAAACAAAGAAGTTTTGTGTCGATTGCGTTAAGACTTTTTTTACAACAGTGGTGCAATTTACAAAAAATGGGAAAAAAATTCAAATTATCTTATACATTTGAAATTTTGCATATGGCTAAAAACTTTATTTAGAAAAGCTATTTCTATTAACTGTTATTATTTCATCCTAATCAAAGCAAAAATTAAAGCCTTTTTCCTTTAAAATCCTTTTTTACGTAATATTTTACAAGTAGAAATTTATTATGAACAATCTAGTTCTATTTCGAATGCTAAATCCTTTTTTTCATGTGTGCACCTCGATTTTCAGCTTATTTTACAAAATTTTTATGTTTGCTTACTTTAACATTATTTAAAAACCTACCTGTAATTATAATAATAATATCTCAAAGACCAGATAGTTGTCTACTAATAATATAAAGATTATCTATATCTGATTGCAATGAAACATTATACCCTAAATTATCTGCTAAAGAAAAAGAATCTTTGATTTACGTCAAACTGTGAGTTTTAGTGTAACTGATTATTTTCTAACAATGTTTTATTATTTAGAAAAACAAGATTAAATTTTACGTAAAAAGAGGAAGGAGGGTGTTTGAGAAATCTTATATACTCTTACATGGGGAAAGGAGGGGGGGTCAAAAATCGTCAAAATCATCCTTACGTAATTAATGAATGACCCCTAACCTGTGGCATATCCCACTTCCAAATCTTTTTCTTTTGCCCTCATATGGCGGTACCCGAGCTATAGTGTGTATGCGTGTGTGTGGTCGGTAGAATGACCCATTAATGGAGCACCTGGTTGGTGCATTTTAAAAAGAATATGAATGATGCATTACTGGCCGAGACATGGAAATATATAAAAGTCTACCATTTTTAAGATACACTCTACCAGGTGACAATGAAATTACTACCAGACCTTTTATTTTCTTAAATTAAAACAAAACGCTTTTAGGTTTTAAGATATATTGTGTTATCAGTTGCTGATTTTGGATATAATAACATCTGCCTATAACATCCGCTATAAACGGAAGTTGCGTACATTTTGTTATTTTAAATAGAACGCTCTGTATATTTTTAAAGATTCAAATTCTTCGAGCTATTTCTGATATAAAGCGTGTATTATATCTTATACCTATAGTTGTTAGTTTTTGAGAAAATAGCGATTAAAAATGTCCAAATGACCACACATTTTAGAGTAAAATGGAAAAGCAAAAGGGTCCATATCTAAAAATTATTAGGTTTAGATAAAAGTATCCATAAACTAAAATGTTCAGAAAGATGTACCTTATCTAAATCTTATGTTCAATGCAGTGTTCTAATAAAAATTTTAAAGTACAATTGTTAGGAAAGTCAATTTTCGCAGCACTTTCGGTAAAGTTGTAAGTAGCAGATAGAGTCTCTTAGAAAAGCTAAATTAAACAAAGCACACTGTTATGATATTTATTTGTTTTCCCATATAACCCCATAATGTGCGGTGGTTTGGAATTTTCCAATTGTCATTTTCTCGACAACCAACAAAGATAGTATACAAGATAGGTTTTATATTGAAATATCTTGTGGAATTTAAATTCTAAGAAATTTACAGGGTATTTTAATTAAAATATCAAAATGCAAACCGGAAGTAATACGCCAATGTTCTTATATTCAAAATTAGCATCTGTAGCATCAAGTAAGCTCTAATTTAAAGCAAAATTTAACCTTATCTTAACACCGAACTTAAGGGTTGCGTAACTAAATTAAATGTATATTTTATAGCATAGCCAATATCTTCCTAACGCATTTTACTCTGTATAAATGGATATTGGGGTTTGATTTTGTAGCTAAAGGATTGATATATAAATGCAATATATATGGAATAGGTAAGGATAATCTAGTTATTTGTGTGTTACTTAATAGTTTATTACTTAGAGCAAGCTATTTAATCGACTTTGAATTAAACCGTACGTATCTCAAGGCATTTTATTGCTTTTAAGAATTGCTTTTTCATAAAATGAATATTTTTTAGCTTAACTTTTGTAGATTTGGCAAAAAACATTTTGGTACAATATTGTAGCATTTTCAATAGAGATTTAACATTTAAAAAAAATATGTATACAGGGTCTTGCCGATATTTTCACTCCAGACCTGTTTTTTTATTTAATGCAATTCCGAGAATGGATAATCAGGGATATATAAATCTTAAAAAGTAAATTAAATTATGTTAAGAAATGTTAAAATAAAAGGGATGCAGTTTTATGTCCATTTAAATTTTGTTGTTTGATTAAAATATTTTTTTGTTAAAACTTGTGTTAGTGTGTCAAAAAAACATAATTAATAAAATTTATTGAATATTTTTTTGTACATTAAATGAAAATTTAACTATTTCTTTACTATACTTGGCACTATATCTTGGCATTCCAAGAAACATTTATACATTGCTTTTCAAAAAATAATGTTGATCAAGTTCCTTGAGTTCGGCCTGCATTTTTATTTTTTTTGTCCTGCGTTTCTAAGTAGTCTATAGAACTGAATAAAACTACAGGATTTGAAATTTATTTTTTTGTCCTGCATTTCTAATTAGGTTACACAACTCTATAAAACTCCAAAATTTAAAATAATAATTATGTTAGGAAGTAAGGAGAAAAGTTATATAAATTTTACGGCCGAGTGCGATCTCGTTGTTAAAGTTAGCAATAAACTTAACAATATGTTTAATTTAACAAAGATTGAAAAATAAAAAACTTGACAACGTAGTACATTTTTAAACATTTCATGGTAACTGGATGACAAGAAATGAAAGAAATAATTTATTTCAAGATATTGCGTTTAAAATGGATTAAGTATTAAAAAGATTTAAAAAATAGTTACCTTGCACAAAAAAATAAAAAAAAATAGGTCAAAAAACAAGCAGTACGATAGATACCTGAGCTGACCAATACTGCAAAACTTCTTAAAATTTGGTTTGTTAACATGTTCTTTAATACAATTCATGCCTATTACATTTTATTGATAAATTCAGGTAGTATTACATCTAGAGTAAACAAAATATTTGCTTTATTTTTCTAGAAAATTGCTGTTTTAATTTAATTAGTATTAGTAAAACTATTTACTTTCAACATTTTATTACTTACTGCTTTATATATTCATCTTTTTTTTTTAACAAAAGAATATCATGTATTCTCATGTAAGTTTTCGTTTCTTCCTAAAAGTTAACATTCGTTCTTAAGTTAATGATATGTCCAAAGCTTTAACATGAGGTATTAAAAAAACCGTTAGGGACCCGATGTGGTATATGTCAGATTCGCCCCAATGCCTTGCTCGAAATCCAAGTTAAACGCACGTCAGGGTATAAAATTTGCATTGTATAAAATGAAGTTCTTGGTTTCAGAAACAGCGCATATACATTTAATAATTTTTACACGCACTCTTAAGTGAGTTTCCAGTCCAATTCCAGGGTTTGGAGTAGCTCAAGAGCATTTTGCCATAAACATTAATTGCTATTTTTATAGATAAGTTATGACCTGTTGCCAAGAGTTTTTATTTTTACCTCTTATCTCTGCCCCATTGTTAAGTTTATTGCCAACTTTAACAACGAGATCTTCACTCGGCCATTAGCATATTTAAACTCTGTATCTCTGTAAGTTACTCTTTAAAAAATATTTTAATTGGTGATTTAAGTTAACTCTAAGGTACTTCATTGGTGCTAGACGTAAGTACACTTCCTTACTAATCACTCGGTATTAATCTAGTCTGTAAAAGTCTAGTTATTTGTGTAATAATTTATAGTTTATTACCAAAAAGGACGCTGGTAAATCGACTTTAAATTATACTTAGTGACATAGAAACTGCAATACCCAGAATTATTTATTGAATCTTGATAAAAACTTGTAAACATATTTGCTATCATGGAAGTATACGCTAATAAAATCTTGAAGGCATTCCGAGCCGTACTATTTTGTAAAGACATTTTTGGTTATATCGGGATCCGAACAATTTGAACATGTTTACCTAATATATAGTGATTTTTTTGTGTTCGATTTGTGTGGTTCCATTTATTTCACTGCATTATCATGCCTAGAGTTCGCAGACGCGCAAGTTTTACTCAACTTTCCGAGTTTGAGAGGGGTCGGATAATCGGGTAACGTAAAGCCGGATTATCTTTTAGAGAACTCGCTTATCGGGTAAATCAAAACAAAGCTACAGTAATGACATGTTATCGAGCGTGGTTCCAAGAAGGCCTAAATCGACGAGTTAGAGGTACTGGATGCCAAAGACAGACTACAGAGCGACAGGATCGTTATTTGAGGCAACTAGCACTTAAAGATCGATTTTCCACAATACGGGCATTTGCGAACTAGTGGTTTGATGCTATCGGAAGGGCATTAACAATAAGAACAGTTTATCGCCAAATAAGGTTTTTTGGGCTTTCATACCGTCCCTATCTTGTACTACCTCTGATCGGACAGCATCGTCAGCAACGATTTACATGAACTAGGCAAAGACTTCAATGGAATATAGAATGTAACTCAATCGTATTCAGCAGTAAGTCCAGATTCTGTTTGGGCACACATGATGGCCGTGCAAGAGTAAGAAGGAGACGTGGTAAAAGACGGAACGTCCAATTTTATATTTAACGGCATATTTATCGCACTGTGGGTGTTATGATATGGCGTGCCATTGAGCATGTGCGCTTGACGTCAGCAGAAGTGAGATTATAGTTCGTTGATCAGCAACAAACCTTTTTTTTCATGTTGTGTTACAAACACCATTAAATCCTTGTGGTAAAAAGGCTGTAAAATTGTATCAAAATGACTGTTTGCTTAGTTATAAAGCATCATACAATAAATATCGGTGTTTTAAATTAGTCACGACACAAAAAGACAAAAAAACCTTACCTTAAAGAAATAAACCCACTCATAAAGAAAAATCCAAGTAAAATATAAACCGGGCAATATAAAACATCCAAGAAAAAGCTCGCGAATATATTAAAATAACAATCAAGTTCGCTAACTACAAAATACGAAAAAAACGCTAAATAAATGCTACAAATGACCATTGTTGCTTGCTTGAATGAGGGTTATTCAATTTACCCCCAGTATGGCATTATTGTTGTTAATCCACGAACAATGAAATGACATTTGGATGTCACGTGCCGCACATACTCAATTGCTTACGGCAGCAGATCACGATTCCAGGCTCATGACTACCCAGCGCTATATTCACGAAGTTTTGCAACCACATCTGCTTCCCTTTTTGGGAACATTGCAAAATCCACTTTTTCACCAGGACAATGCACACTTCATGTCGCATGTGTTAATTTAGACTTTTTAGAAGCGTTCGGTGACCTCCTCGATCTTCAGACATTTCCCCTATCGAACATGTATGGGATATGATGAAAAGAAGGTTGCCAAATTCACAGCACCCTCCGCACACATTGAAGGCTCTACGAAACACAATTGAGATGGTCTGGGATACGACTTGATGAACAGAGAAGCTTCGACACATTAACATTAGGGTGGAATATCTCAGTATGTATTTTACAAAATTTAGAATTTAAATTTAATCACTTTCTTTTTATCAGTAGACCTATAAAGCGTAAAAGTGTGCCTAAAATTACAGCACTCCTACTCGGTGTTGCATTTTCTATCTCACTTAGTATATTTAGATGCAGAAAGTGGATTCTTTATATGGTAGCACTCCTCATCTCAGGTATACAAGTAAAGAACTTTTATGTCCGATGGTAACTTTCCTTTTGGCCTTTGCGTGTTGGCAAGGAGTGAATAATATCAAAAGTTTATTTACGGTTGGGTTGGGTGAGCATCAGGCCCGTTTGTGTTCGGATACTTTTTAAATATAAAGGTTGGTTAAAACAAATACAGATATACATATTAAGTTAAAGGGACCTGAATAGTTTAACCCATTAAACTTGGCGTTGAATATGTTTATTATAAAGTGCAGGGGTATTTGGGATCAGTCTAAAATTGGAACACCATTGCTTGTAAAATGTCACATTATATTATGTTATTGTATACAATGATTTTTGTATAAATTTATATTTTACTAATTGTATAAAAAATGTATCCACAACCGATTAAATTTGACGATTTTACATAACTATTTTTTTAGTTTTTAAAGTAAATTAGAACACTCATAACACATCTAGTTTTTAAATAATGAAAAACAACTTTAAATATCTAAATATATATATATATATATATATATATATATATATATATATATATATATATATATATATATAATTATGGACATATATATTATAAATTATTGTTATTAAAATGATATTACAGCAAAGATTGTAATTGCAAAATTAGTTTTACTTGTATTTAGATCTATACAAGCATATCAAAATCAAAATTTTGGGGACCGTAGCGAATTATCAAAAGCAGAATTTTTTAAATAAACATTGTTAACCCCCAAAAAATTTTTAGATCCAAGCCGGGTTAAAGGCACGAAATATGAAACCTTTTTTTTTTAACCTGTTTTTTTTTTTTAAAAAAATTTGTAAATTTTAAATTTTTTAAAAAAAGGTTTTTTTAAAATTTTAGGTATAGGAAAAATTTTTTTAATTTTAAAACTCCTTGAATTTTTTTGAAAAAATCCAAAATGAAAAAAAACAAGGGGGTTTTCCCTTTTTAAAATTCTTTTTGGTTGGGTTTCGGTTAATTGCAATAATTGAAAAATTTTTTGTAGTTATTTATGTTAAAGGGTTTTGCCAAATTTAAAAAACTGTGGTTTCCCCAACTTTTAAAGGAATAAAGTGAAACAATTTAAATAAAAATTTATTTTTTTAATATATATATATATATATATTATATATATATATATATATATATATATATATATATATATATATATATATATATATATATATATATATATATATATATATATATATATATATATATATATATATATTAATTTTAGATACACACACGAGGACCAAACACATTCAAAACTATTAATCGGATTGTGACCATTTTTTATGAGCTTGCATTTACTTTAATTTAGAAAATAGTAAAGATTACATCGAAATTAGTTTTTTACGTTTTGTAGTATTTATGATACCTATATACAGAGCCCTTCAAAAGTCCCGAAACAGCTCCGTATTCCGCAATCGGTAGAAAGGAGAAATGTCAAAATTTTATTATAGTGCTTTAAGGAGACGCCCAATTTATTAATAATATCTGCAATGATGCCAGGTGTATACTTTTTAAGATAGTAAGCAACTATGTTTTTCTAAATATTAAGCATAGCTTATTTTAATTGCAATGAATTTAGCGTCTCGCAATTACCTTAACCTCTAAAATATCAAAACTTTATTCTATGTTTTTTTTTTGAAATATGGAAATTCTAAATTTTCATTCCAAAATCCCAGAACTGTCTGGTACTTTGCGGCACAACGGAAATATGTATAAATTACTACATAGTAGTTTTCGAATACGCCCGATTTAATAATATTATCTGCAATGTTGCCAAGTGAATATTTTTAAGGTAAAGTAAGCAATGTCATTTATTTAAATACAAAAAGCTCAGTTTATTTTTAGTAAATCAACAGTTTTTAAAAAGAAAAAGATTATTGCAAAGTTAAAACTGTATTTTTTAAAATTCCGCAAAAATGAGAAAAAAAAAGTCTGTTGTAAATAAATGTTTCATGCAAATAAATACCATAAAGATTAAGACTTGAAATCAAAGGTTTAAAGTGGATAAATTACCAGTTAGCAAAGCACAAGTTTGCGAAAAATACAAGTAAAGTCTATTAAATAATAAAATAAATAATATAAAAACATATAATTATAGCTATACACTACATAAAATTGCTGTACGGGGTGGCTCAAATTCGACGCTCATCATTGGAATTTCGGATACCGTAAGAGATACAGGGTCGGTTAAATAGAGACAAAGTTGCGCAATTTGATGCTCAATAAAATGCCGTTTTGCATTTTAAAAAATTCCGAATTCTTTCGAAGGTATTTTAAAAATCGGAATTTTTAATTTTGGTTTCTATTGTTTCCTGGCTTTATTTGTTAAGATTACTTAAAATGAAAAACGCATTTTCATGATTACTTTTTCTACTCTATAACTCACTATGATTAAATATTCAATCTGACGTTTCGGCTTTTGGCGACCACCATAACTTAATTTTTTGAAATACAGACCTGATTTTTTTTTAATTTAATTAAATCCTTTTATCACTCTTAAAACACTATATATCGCCACTTTGATATTTGCCGACGTTTCGTACAGAAAATTCCATCACCAGAATATTTTATATTTATTTAATCATAATACGGCAATGAATAAACTTTTTGTGATGTTTTTATTGCAACAGCTCGATGAATTGTTCGCGATGGATGGCAGCAACTTCCCTTATCAAATTTTGTCGTAGTACTTGAAGGTCGTGAGGTGTATTTTAAAACAAACGGTTCTTAAGATATTGTCAAAGGAAATAATCAAGGGGACTGAGATCTGGGTTTCTAGCGGGCCATCTCACAAAACTATTGTTTCCTATCCATTTATTAGGAAATACATGGTTAGTTGTGGTTAGTGTGGTTTTTAAAGTGAATTCAATTTTAATAAATTACCTTTGTATTACTTCTTCTCTTATCCATAGAAATAAATTGTCAAAAAAATCATAATAAACAATTTATGTATGTATGGTAAGTTATTTTATTTGTTATGAAGAATTTTTAGTGCTTAAGGTATGGTAATATTTCTCCTCTAGCAGTATATTTTGACAGGGGTAAATAATAACATAGGTTCATTTATATTTTGGGTTGGTCAAGAATCTGGCCCTTTGAAATATTTTTCATGCGATGCAGGACAGTCCAAAAATAAACATGGGTAAAGGCAGAGAAAAGGGTCAAATTTATTTAAGAGATACAAGCTTTTATGATAATCTACTATTTTATGTGTTCTGGTCATAATATTTAAACCACAAAGTAATTTTGATTTGGTTTAATACAGAATATTTTGGGAACTCGTTTTTGGGTTAACAAAAAAATCAATAAGCTATAATACTAAATGCGTGCCATTAAATTCATTTTTTTGTTGTTGTTAAAAAGAATGAGTGACTTAGTATTAGTTATTTAGGGTTATTATTTTAAAATTAATATATATATATATATATATATATATATATATATATATATATATATATATATATATATATATATATATATATATATATATATATATATATATATATATATATATATATATATATTTTTTAAAATTTTAACCCTTTTTTTAGCCAAGTATGATATTGTAATATTTGCCTTTAAAATGGCGTCAAAAAACATTTATTTAGATAAGCTAAAGACGACAAATGAAACATCAGTGGCGTATTTTATATTTAAAACAATATTAGACTAGTGCCTATACGTTCGCTCCTGGTAAAGCGAATATATTTTTATTTACAGTAAAACATACCCTTTAATAAATATTTTAAAATAAAAACACTAAAACCTTTGACTGCCATTGCCTTTTTTTGTTAATTGATACACAACGTTTCAGTTAGTAATGTATCTCCAACCATTTTCAAGTGATAACTAAAAACTAATCTTAGGAGCTTCGACTTATATACTATCCGTTGTTTACCGAAGATTGACCGAATTTTCAAGGTTTAGCAACGGCCGCTAGATATTTAAAATATCAATTTTTGGCTCTTTACAATTAATTACATTTATTACATTAATTTACATTTTCTTTCAGTGTGTTTTATGAATAGCAATGCATGTTCGGCACTCCCTGACTTCGACGTTTTACCTTGTTTCGTATTTTTTTTATATTCTCTACCTCAAAGTTTAATTGGTATTTTTGTTTCTCTGATGTATAACTCACAACATTGTTATCCGTTTTGCTTAAAATCCCTAGTTATATTACTTATTTCATCTTGCAGGAATTTCTTACTGTTACATAAGGTCACTGGGCGGTTATATAGAGTACGAACCAAAGACAACGTCCTAAGTTCGCTCACAGGGCTCTGAATTAGCTGGAAGCGGATTTCAGCAAAAAATCATTTTCAGCGACGAAGCCCATTTTTGGTTGAACGGGTAAGTCAACAAAAAAAAACTGCCGGATTTGGGATGATGCCAATCCACTCGAGGTCCACCAAGTAGCAATGCATCCACAGAAAGTTACTGTTTAGATTGTGGGTTTGTGGCATCATCGTCCCGTACTTGAAAACGACAATGGCATTGTCATCACCGTCAACGGAGAGCGCTACCAATCAATGTTAACCAATTTCTTTTGGCCTAAATTGAATAAAATGGTGGTGAACGACATGGGGTTTCAACAGGACGGCGCAACATGACACACAGCTCAAGCCACAATGGACATCCTACACGAGCGATTTGGGGACAAGGTTATCTTACACGAGGTATATATATATATATATATATATATATATATATATATATATATATTATATATATATATATATATATATATATATATATTTTTTATATATATATATATATATATATATATATATATATATATATATATATTATTTTATATATATATATATATATATATATATATATATATATATATATATATATATATATATATATATATATATATATATATTTAAATATATACACAAGGTGTCTCCTAAGTAATCTAAAATATATTTAGTAGTAATTCCATAAAATAGGTATTTGGGAGATTATTAAGATAATTCAAAAATTAAGAATAAAAAAATGTTATATTGGAAAAATGTAAAAGCTTCGAAAATATATTATTATATTTATTTGATTTTGAAATGCTTTATTTTTGATCCAAGTAAATTAAAATGCTCCAAAGAATAAAAAAATGCTTTAATTTAAAAAAAATTACAGCCTTTTAGGGCCAGTTGTATAGGTTGAGGTTAATATTACGATTAATCTTTGAATTAATCTCAGGTTTTATTCTTGGATTAATTCTAGGGTTTATCGATAGTTGTTTGTACAGTTGTATATCTCTGGGGTTCGGTCACAAGGTTATTAAAATATTCCTAACTTCTCCTAAAAGTGATGGAAGAATTTGTTTAACAAATCTGCAATTTTTATTCTTTAAACATGATTCCTAAGTTATAAAATAAAAAATTTGGATGTGTTTCATTTTTATATGGAAAAGTAGGTACCTACTGGTTGGTACTTCTTTAAAGATGTACGCCAATTTGTATATAGTACTTCCACGGAGGCTTTTAAAATTCTAAACCTATTTATAAACTCCTGGTCTACCCAAATTTCCATGGTATCGATACGATTACGATAAATTCGGCGTCTTCTTGATTTTCTATTATATTTATATTATCTAAATCGACGTCCTCGTCGAATAGTACATCCTCAAATATTTCAAACGCCTCCATTTTCATTCATTAACCTAAGGATTTTGAGTTAATCCCTACTCCATCCACGAGTTATGGGTTACCCTAGGTTAACCCACAATTTAAAGGTAATCCTATGCTACACAACCCTTTTTTTGAAATCTGATGATTAACTCGCAATTTCAGGATTATTCTAATCTATACAACTGGGCCTTATTAAAATTGCCCAAAATACTGCATTGTCGCCTCTGTTAAATATTTACAGAGGATGAACATTATTATATGCTTGTTTGAGTTTCCCTTTGTTGACATTGTTTCTGGTCGCCAGTGTATTCTAGCTCAATCTGTTACACCCATCACGAAATGTTTTTTTAGTCACCATAGAGTAAATTAACGTTCAAAATAAATAAAATTTTTTGCGTTTTTTCTTCGAAAATTTGTCTGGCATTTTTTTTACAAAAAATAAAAAAATTTTAAAAAAATGTACATTTAAAAAATAATATAATAAATATTAGAAACTTAAAATCAGTATATAGTTTAATTTCAAAAAAAAAAAAAATCGTTTGCTTTATAATTTGTAAAAAAAAAAACAACAATTCCTTGAACTCCCAAGGTTAAAATTTATTGCAAGAGCCGTGCAATTATTTTTTTTCTTTTCGAATTGTACATTATTTCTGTTTACCCTGTAAATTTTGTTGGTGTCAGCGTCAAATTTAGTTACTTTAACAAAATTAGGTGGTCCCCAATATGCTAGCCTAGCGAATGGGAGTAAAGATAAAAAAAAATGGCCGAAAATTTCAAATTGGAAAGGATAAAAGAAGAAAAATATAACCAAAAATTTGGATGTCGCCAAAATAATAAAATCACACGTTATCTTAATAAAGTTGACAAAAAAGTTTTGTCTGACTGATTTTGTTTCAAAGAAAATAAACACAAATTTAAGTTAAACAAAAGAAGCAGCCAGTTAAATATATTATTGGCTATTTCAAAAAAAACTTAAAAAATATACAATACCTTTTTTTTAATAGTTTATTTACCCAGTTTTTAAAAATTATAAAAATATTGCAAAATGTAGGCAGATATGAAATGAATAAAGAAATCTTAAATCCATTGGACTTCTTCATTGCTCGTCACCTCAAAAAAGGCAATTTCAAACCACTGTGTGGTATTTCTGCCTAATTAACCCTCTTTTAAAATTTGCTTGGAAGGCACGTTAGGCCGGGGGTCCCATATCTGTGTAAAAACAGTTGGTACGCAACACAGATATGTGGGGGGGGCCTACGCTCTGATTAGAGCATGGCACAGTAAGAAGAGAATTTACGGTATACATACCACAGGACAATAGGGTACATGTAGGGTGGGGCTGACTAAAAATGCTCTTAGAAGTATAGAATATGTTTTATGGGTTCTTTACTCAAAATATTACCACACAAAA